>JAMZAV010004858.1:0-89436 GCA_024449915.1 Sweltsa coloradensis
AAATTGCTTTGAACAATATAAGTGAATAAAGGGGGATTCTCTCCCGAAAAGACTCAGTGCATTCACTTTTGTCGTCTTCAAGGAATTCAAAATGACCCACAACTCTCGTTTAACAATATAGAACTTCAATTCAAACCACATGTTCGTCTTCTCGGCATGGTGTTTGACAAAAAGTTAAATTGGAAACACCACGTTTTTGAGTGACGCAAAAGATGCATGTTGAAAATCAACTATTGAAAGTTCTCAGCAATACATCGTGGGGTGCAGATAGGACTTGCATGTTGAGAATTTACGGATCTCTAGTTTGCTCTAAGATGGACTATGGATGTTTCGTATACTCTTCAGCAAGTAACACAAACCTTTAACTTCTAGACACTGTCCACCATTGTGGTCTTCGTATTGACCTTGGTGCATTTCGAACAAGCCCGGTAGTCAGCTTGTATGCCGAGTCAGGTGTGTCCTCCTTGGCAGAACGGCAAAAACCTCTTGATGGGTACGTACGTAATGAAAATTAAATCTATGCCTAACCATCCACAAATCGTGATGTTTTTAATGTGAAATATATCAGACACTTGATAACAAACCGATGGCAACCGTTCCAACGGGGTTAAGATGTAAATTTTTGTTAAATCTTATAGATTTTAATCTACCAACAGTTTTTGATTTTGTTTTTAGCAATAACCCGCCCTGGTCTACACCAGAGCCGATTATTCTATTCGACCTTTGTCGTTTTGATAAAAACTCTACTTGCGATACTGTATTCAAAATTAACTTTAGAAAGTTTTGCCATGAACATCAAAGGTTTACTTTGGTATTCACAGATGGCTCCAAAATTGACAACAATGTTGGAAGTGCCTTTATTGCTCCACCTTAACTGATCGTTTCAGGCTAAGCGACGTGTGTTCAGTTTCACTGCAGAGTTATTCGCCATCCGTAAAGCTCTTAAATATATTCTACGTTGTCGTTGTGGAGAATACCTTTTGTGTTTGGATAGCTAAAGTTCACTTCAAGCTATAAAACACATAGAGTAGGAGAACTGGGGAAAAATAGTTTTGACCTTGAACAAATTGCAACAGAAATGGTTCTTTTTGCACTGGGTTTAGAAAAAATACTGTTTAACATACTAAAAAATCGCGGAAAAATCTAAGGTGTCGAAAATGATCAAATTTGCATAGTAAGATAAATATTGATATCATTATTAAAAACATTTTTCACCTATTTCGCTCCAAGTTAGCATGACAGTAGATACTTGAGGTGGAATATCACTACTTCTGGTTTTTGAATTTATTATTTCGATTAATTACATATGTTAATTACGATGACAAATGATAAATATCAATGGAGATCAATTGTAATAATCCTATAAACTAACGAACAATATATCGCACAGAATATATAAACATCCGATACCAGGTTACTTTTCAAGTAAAAATGACATTCATGTAACTTTTTTGTATTGATAGTTTGAATTTAAATTTAAATTTAAATTTGGGTTTTCAAATAAATTTAAAAAATGAAAACAAACAGATTACTTCCAATTTTTCGGTAGATTGAGTTCTGTTTCGTGTACATGTATTCACATTCAGAAGATACAAACTTGTTAATTAAATTCCTAGATGATATGAATCCTTTTGACATCGATGGAAGTTCTGATCTTCACAGTATTTCAGTGGTATGACAGCTGCAAATAATGTCAATGCTGACACAGCGAGAATGTTGGCCATAAAATCTTGGACGAAATGACTAATACTGACGTACTAACGTACACCTTTAGACGAAAAAATCAAGTGACTACTTTATCTTCTAAAACGATTAAAGTAGGAAAGCCCGTGTTTATTTTAAAACAATCTATTTTTTCACGTAATCCTAATCCATGGATTGTATGTAGATTTATTCTATTACACTTACAAAATACACAATTACACACCCATTGGCTTACTCATAAAACTCGTCCTAGGTATAGAAATACACGCACATGTTTTTTTAATTTTACTATAATATAACCTAGGATTCTGAATGTAACTTTTTAAAATAGTATTTAAACCAATCCACTGGGCTACTAAAAACATTAATTAAGGATATGTATATTAATTGCTATATGTTCTTTGGATCATCACCCAATGGATATCGTCTCGATTAGCCAAAGTGCATAAATATGAGACGTTAAGCAATATTCAAAACCCAATGAATAGGCGTATTATATCAATCAAGGGTTGATAATTTTAACCATCCATTACACATCAAAAGCTATATCCACTGGACCATTGAAATCATTGACCCTGGGTGCTCATAAACGTGGGTTTGAATTAAATTAAATTATCCTTGGGATGTACTTATTTATTAATCAATGTATTGTCAATTTTGACTATCCAAAAAGTATTTAAAACAATCCACTGGGCTACTTAAATTATTAAATTGAGATATGTATATTTATAGATCCATGTACTTTGAATCACCATCCAATGGATAGTCGTATTATATCAACCAAGGGTTGATAATTTTAACCATCCATTACACATCAAAAGCTATATCCACTGGACCATTGAAATCATTGACCCTGGGTGCTCATAAACGTGGGTTTGAATTAAATTAAATTATCCTTGGGATGTACTTATTTATTAATCTATGTCTTGTCAATTTTGACTATTCAAAATAGTATTTAAAACAATTCACTGTGCTACTTAAATTATTAACTCGAGATATGTATATATTTAGTTTATAGCTACATGTACTTTGGATCACCACCCAATGGATAGGCGTATTATATCAATCAAGGGTTGATAATTTTAACCATCGATTAGACGATTACACATAAAAAACAAAAGCTATATCCGCTGAAGCGTTGAAATCATTGACACTGAGTGCTCATAAACCCTCGAGGATTGGTTTGCATTAAATCTGTGATAAAACAAAAATGTTTAGTAACAATCAAGGTGTAACAATGGTCCTCTAAGGCTGGTTTGCATTAGATCTGGATAAATATGGTTTTATATCAAACAAGGTGTAACAATGGTAATCGTCTCGAATTGCCTCAGTGCATCAATATGAGAAGTTAAGCAATACCAATCAATCAATCAATCAATCAATCAATCAATCAATCAATCAATCAATCAATCAATCAATCAATCAATCAATCAATCAATCAATCAATCAATCAATCAATCAATCAATCAATCAATCAATCAATCAATCAATGGTAACAGCTCTATCCTAAGACTGATTTGCATTAGATCTGGAAAAATATGGTTTAATATCAATCAAGATGTAACAAATGGTAACAGATCTCTCCCCTGAAGCTGGTTTGCATAAGATCTGGACAAATATGGTTTAATATCAATCAACTCCAAGTCAGTGAAGGCAGAATATACATTTTGTTATGTGCTCTTGATGTTGATGAGTAGATATTTCACTTGTCATTTTATTTGTCATAAAAGCCATTTTAATATTATTAAAATGCCTAGGACTAGGATAATATCATAAAGTACAAAAGTAATGCATCTTTTTAAAAATTGAAGATTGTGTTCTTTCTAGTTCTAACTTACATTTTGTGGGTTTCTACAAAAATATCATTATCACATTTTTAAGTTAAATTATTAATTAACTTTTTAATTGCACAATGATTATACATAATTATGTATTTAGGCCATATACGTCGTTGTTCGCGCCGATTATATTTTGGTATTTTCGTCGCTTTGTTTAGTGCTTATTTTCATTGTATTTGTATTTTCATCTTTTCATTTGGTTTTTACTCGAGTGCTTTTGCCCGGTTTCGTCATGTGATCTGGTTTGGCCAATCACGTTCGTTTTCTGTTTATTTTCCGTTTGCATTCATATTATCACTCATCCCTAGGTTAGTCCACGACGGTCTGTCGTTCTGAAAGGTTCTCTGTTATCTCTCTCGCCCATATTTGGGCAATTCCAGTTTTCTTACGCTCTCGTACTCTGCACTGTGTTTGCAGTGACTTCGCCTGTTTTGTGACATTATCAAACGCTACGGTTTGCTATTTCTTTATTTCTCTCTTCTTTATTCTTCAACTGGCCAGCTCTATTAAACCTTTCCTATCCCCCTCGACGTCTGACACACTGACGTCGCGACGCACGCGACGCAAGAAAGTTCGCCAACATCCGAACCTCGTGACGTCGGGGGCAACCAGTCCATGCAGGAAGTATTCTGCACAATCATGTAAGTTCTCTTCTGCATTTTATTTCCTGTGTTCTTCCTTGCTCTCTTATCTCTATTAAAAACTAATTACAGTCCACTTAAAATCTCGGTTAGGCATCTCGGCCTAAACAATTTGGTCCTCCGGGCCGGATGAAAACTTTGCTTCTTTCATTTCGGATTTTCTTCATTTGTCTTCTCATTGTCTTGTACTTATTCGCTAAAGTTGCTGTGTATTTTTGTATATCTCGTGCTTTTGTTCACGTTCTCTGGCGTCACGATATCTCTCGCTGGATATCGTTGTTTCGTTCTCAGGCATTCGACGTCTGATTTTCTTTGCATAATTGTTTCTCGATTTCTTTCTTGTATGTGTTTTTTCTCTGGCTCTAAAGCACATATTATATTAGTGATTTTTCTTGTGTTTATGCTCTCGTCTCGCGTGATTTTATACACGCATCGTTTTCGCTCATACACTGTAGGCAATGACGTGTCAATTTACGTAACTGCTATTTCTCTCCTTGTGTTCACGTCATTGCTTGGTTTATTGTTGTCTCGTGTCTCGTGTGTTTATTTAATAAACCGTGCTCACTGTTTTGAATTGTTCTCTTCCGTGTTTTTTGTCGTTTGTTCTCCGTTTGGTACTTGTACCTATCGTTCACCATGGAAGAGTTACAAGCACAACAGAAACGTTTGGTAGCTCGTCGTGAATTTGTATTTGCTAGCGTTCAGAGAACTCACGACGCGTTCTCTAAGATTAAATCCGAAGATGTCCATTTGTGTAGGCCTCGGTTCGACAAGCTCTCTGCGTTGGAGTCTGATTTTCAAGACATCCAACTGTCAATTTCGGATATTAACACGCAGTTAAAAGACACGGCGAGACCCACCGAAATCGACAAGGTCCAAGACAGTTTTGAGACTGTTCTCTATGCAGCAAAAGCTAGGTTCCTCGCGGCTGTCAAGTTGACTCAGCCCGTCAGTGTGACTCAATCCGGGGCTGCCCCCATCTCTGCGAAATCTCACATCTCTCTGCCAGTCATTGACCTCCCTAAGTTCGCGGGTGACATTTGCAAATGGCCCGAGTTCTACTCCCTGTTCAAGTCTCTGATAGACGAAAACACATCGTTAAGTAATGTGCAGAAGTTGCATTACCTCAAATCCTCGTTGTCCGAACAAGCTCTAGCTATTATCTCTGAGTTTCAAATCTGTGAGGAAAGCTATCCTCTGGCATTAAATGCTCTTATCTCACGTTATCAGAACAAGAGACTTCTAGGCAGCGTCTATGTTCAGAAGATATTAGAATTTGTTCCTCTCAAGACTTCGTCCTATGAAGGACTTCAAAGCTTCCTCAAAGTCCATCGTAATTCGGTTGAAGCTTTGAAAGCACTAGATATTCCGGATTTAGGCGATTTTCTGCTGCTATGTTTATCATTAGCCAATCTCGATTCCTCTTCTAGGAAAGCTTTCGAAACTAAACATTGTTCAAACTCAGCTCCTGATTATAAATCGTTAATCGATTTTTTGGAACAACAGTCTCGCACTATGGAGCTTTGTGCTGTCGGCAAAAATTCGACTATGTCACCGAAGAGTTCTCATCCCTCTAAGAAAGTTAATTCTTTTCTAGTATCGTCCGCACCTGTTTCGAACTCTAGTACGAGACACATTAGTCATGACTCATCTCGCGCTTATGTGGTCTCCTCTCCTTTTGCGTGCCCTCTCTGCAAGTCAACACACACTTTGTATCAGTGCGATGTTTTTCGAGGTCAAGCTGTCAATGAACGCTATGACACTCTGCGACGATTGAAACGTTGTTTTAATTGCATGGGGGCGCACATGCGTTCTCAATGTGCGTCTAAAAGTTCGTGTTCTGTGTGCCGTAGCAAAAAGCACCATTCAATGCTTCACACAAACTCCACCCCCTCCTCTGTTGAGGAAGTGACTCACGCCTCAGGCCAAAGTCAGCAGCCGCCTCAAGCTCTCTCATGTCAAGTCCGAGCTTCGAATCCACGCATCAACTGTCCTGTTGGGCACGATTCGCGCGCTCATCAGCGATGCTAATGGGATTTTGCAACCTTTCCGTGCGGTAATAGACTCTGGGTCACAGATCTCAGCCATCACTAACTCGCTAGTGCAAAGGTTAGGTTTGAAGATCCAACCTGCCACTTCACAACTCTCAGGTGTTGGATGCACATCCACTCGTGTCCTCGGGACTGTACGTTGTAGAGTCGCACCCCGTCGCTCTACTCAAACGTATATCGATGTTAATGCACACGTTCTCTCCTCTATTGCCGGCAATCTGCCTACGTCTTCGGTGTCCATTGACATCCTAGAACGTTATCGTGATCTTGATCTTGCAGACGATCGTTTCAATGTGCCTGGCGCTATTGATTTCCTCATCGGCGCAGATCTCTACTCAGACATTCTATGCAAGAATGGTGACTCAGTCCGGGGTAGTAGGCCAGCCGCACTCAATACGGTCTTCGGATGGGTGTTGCTAGGACCAGTCAACACTATCAAACCGTCCTCTGAGCCCTCATGTTCCTTTTTCACGGTCGCCAACCCTCCTTTGGATCACGCTCTGTCTTTTCTGCGAGTCTGAAGAAGTGTCTCGACCCACCTCATCAGACCCACTGGATATGCTCGCTGAAGAGCATTTTCTTCATACTCACTCTCGCGACACCTCTGGTCGCTACTCGGTTTCTCTCCCCTTCAAGCCTGATTGTAAAACGCCAGGCTATAATCGCAACGTCGCTCTTCAGAACTTTCATAGTCCAGAGCGTCGACTGAAACGTGACCCTCCGTACCAGCTCAAGACTTTCGTCGCCGATCGGGCAGTCGAAACTCTCGAGAGCAACTCTCCCACCAGCTGGGCCCACGTACGTTCTGAAGAGAACCCAGCTGATTGTGCTTCGCGGGGGTTGCTCCCCTTAGAGCTGTTAGGGCACCCTTTGTGGCTCAATGGGTCCCCGTTCATGCGTTCTCCCCCTTCTACGTGGCCCTCCGTGGTCACCTCGTTCGACCCCACCCACGACGTGCCCGAGCTCAAACCGTCCCCTACTGTCTTGATCAGTCATGACCCCGTCGTTGACCCCTTGCTTGTTAAGCTGCAAAGCTTTTCTACTCTCTTGAAAGCGAAGCGCGTGTTCGGCCATGTGGTGCGTTTCTCAAGAATTCTTCTCGCCCGCCGCGCACGCCTTCCGTTGCCCACCGGGCCGCTCCTTCCGTCTGAGCTTGATGACGCAATGAATTTGTTTGTGCGGCTCACTCAGAAGCATTACTACGCTGACGAGCTTAAACGTCTTGTCAACCAGACCGCTGTGTCTTCTCGACTCTCCACTCTCAAACCGTTCATCGACCCCCGCGGGTTTCTCAGGGTGGGCGGCAGGTTACACAACTCCTTGCTCCCTGAAGAAGCTTGTCACCCCCTCTTGCTCCCCAAAGAGGCGCATCTTTCCTCACTCTTGTGTGACGAGTTTCATCGCATTTCATTGCACTCTGGTCCTCGTACCGTTCAAGCCCTCATCCAGCAACACTACTGGATTATGTCTCTGCGAGGTCTACTCCGACAACGTATTCGACGTTGCTTAACGTGTTACAAGTTTCGCGCCAAACCTGTTCAGCCTCTCATGGCTGATCTTCCTGAATCTCGTGCTCAGCCTTCACGCGCTTTTCTCAACGTCGGCACTGATTATGCAGGACCTTTTTCTGTGAAGACGAGTACTCGCCGAAACGCCCCCATCACCAAAGGATACCTATGTCTTTTCATTTGCATGGCTACTAAGGCTGTCCATTTGGAGTTGGTCTCCGATCTATCCACGGAAGCGTTCCTGGCTTGTTTAGATCGCTTTCTTGCTCGTCGTGGCCTTCCGGCTCACATATATTCCGACTGTGGTCGTAATTACGTCGGTGCTGCCCGTACTCTCCGCGAGATTCATGCCTTTCTCGCTCTGTCCGAGACATCAATTTCTGATGCACTCGCCCACCGTGCCGTTCAGTGGCATTTTAACCCTCCCTACGCCCCCAATTTCGGTGGCCTCTGGGAAGCCGGGGTTAAATCCGCAAAGTTATTGCTCTGTCGCCTGATCAAGGACACCCCTCACACCTTTGAAGAGTTTGCCACCCTCTTCGCGCGTATTGAAGCCGTGCTAAACAGTCGCCCCCTCTGTGCCACTTCATTTGACCCCGCCGAGGGCCACGACTATCTTAGCCCCGCCCACCTGCTAATTGGCACCACACTCTTAGCACCTCCAGAACATGCTTTGGCCACCGATGCGTCACCCCTCTCTCGCTGGCATCGTGTCCGTCAATTGCACCAAACGTTCTGGACTCGATGGTCTACTGAGTATTTGCATACTCAAATGCAAAGAGGAAAGTGGATTCGCGCGTGTCCTAATCTCAAGCTTGGCGACGTGGTTTTCGTTTTGGAACCCTCTTGTACTCCTCTATCGTGGCCCATCGGCCGAGTAGTACAACTGTGCCCCAGCAAGGACGGCACAGTTAGAGTTGTTTCTGTCCGTACTACTAAGGGAGTGTTTACCCGTCCGGTAAACAAATTGGTTACCCTCCCACCCCCTTAGTTTTTTCGTGTCGGACTTGTTTTTATATTTGTAGTTTATAGTTGTTCTCTCTTGTGTCTACTTAAAATGTATTCATTTTTGGTGGGCGGTTATGTTCGCGCCGATTTTATTTTGGTATTTTCGTCGCTTTGTTTAGTGCTTATTTTCATTGTACTTGTATTTTCATCTTTTCATTTGGTTTTTACTCGAGTGCTTTTGCCCGGTTTTTGTCATGTGATCTGGTTTGGCCAATCACGTTCGTTTTCTGTTTATTTTCCGTTTGCATTCATATTATCATTCACCTCTAGGTTAGTACGCGACGGTCTGTCGTTATCCGAAAGGTCGCTCTCTCTGTTATCTCTCTCGCCCTTATTTGGGCAAATCCAGTTTTCTTACGCTCTCGTACTCTGCACTGTGTTTGCAGTGACTTCGCCTGTATTGTGACATTTTCTACCACTACGCTTTGGGATTTCTTTATTTCTCTCTTCTTTACAATCTTCAACTGGCCAGCTCTATTAAACCTTTCCTATCCCCTCGACGTCTGACACACTGACGTCCGACGCACGCGACGCAAGAAAGTTCGCCAACATCCGAACCTCACGACGTCGGGGGCAACCAGTCCATGCAGGAAGTATTCTGCACAATCATATGTAAGTTCTCTTCTGCATTTTATTTCCTGTGTTCTTCCTTGCTCTCTTATCTCTATTAAAAACTAATTACAGTCCACTTAAAATCTCGGTTAGGCATCTCGGCCTAAACAGTCGTATAAAGTATTTCATTTAGTATTCAATATACTATACATTTATTCGGAAAACAGCATGGATAACCCATTCTTTGAGTATATCTTCAATTCATGACTAAGTGCTATAAACGCAATGAATTATAATTAACAATTTCATTTAAAGTTGCAATCTTGTTGTTTTTCACAAGGATAGTGATGTGTACTAAATCGTTTCCTAGCAAGATTTCCAAGATTTATTGAAAATTTAGTTATGAAATTAATTAATACAATACATGTTTTATTAATTTAATTAATTAATGGATTCCAGAAATCACAAGTCATAATTAAAATAAATATTTACACGTTCATAGATCTTTACTGTGTAGTTTATTTGTAAAATGGTCTGGAAACACGCGATATATTAATGTTTGAATTATTGTCTATTGTTTAACTTTATATGCAAATTTGATCAATTTCGACACCTTAGATTTTCCGCGATTTTGAGTATGTTAAATGGGATTTTTTCTGAATCCAATGCAGTAAGAACCATTTCTGTTGCAATTTGTTCAAGGTCAAAATTTATTTCTACTAACTCTAACATGTATTCTAGTCATCATTTAGTACAAAACATCCAATTCTATTTAGAAAAACTTACCTCTTAGGGATATATACTAGAGTTTTGCTGGATACCTGGGCACGTGGGCATAGAGGGAAATAACACGCTGATCGCGCTTCTAAGGAAGCTTCCCAGCGTCGCGACGTTGATTTCAATCTAGTTCCTGTTCCAGATGTCAAGAGTGGATACAAGCAAAGATTGTTGATGGATCACTTTCTGCTAGAAACTCAGAAAACAATGTTATCTTATCATCAACAAGTAACAAACTCGTTCAATGTATTCACTCACAATATCACATGCGGCTTAATATGACACATTCTGAAGAAGCGTTCTAGTTTCTCACGCGGGGTAATGTCCTTGGTATCACTTCGAAGTGGTGACACTACGAGGACGCGGGTTCGTGTCCCGCATACGCCATGGGTTTTAGTAATTGTCCTGCACCCTCATATATCACGACTCATCGTCTCGATTATCAATATTGTAATTATAAAGTCGTTAGGTAATAAAAATCAATCACCAGCTGTTTCGCTGTTTAACACCTGTACTGTAATTTCAGACAAAACACTTATTGAAAACTCTCTTGTGACACAATTCAATGCCTATAATTTTTAGTTGGAACGACTGTGCTGTGTCAATTTGTAAAGTTTATACTATACATTTTGTGCTGTGTTTTAATCACATGTAATTGGGGCAAATGTTTGTGATTTATAAGTAAACTAAACTCCAAAATTATTATATTTAAGCCAATGACTAATTATTAAATCTAAACTGATTATTAGAGAATATAACAACATAAAAAATAAAATATGAAATCTAACAAATATAACAAGACTAATAATTGTTATCCTGGAGTCGCCCGCGCAGTTTGAATCGTGTCCAGGGTGAGAACAGACTTGACGTGAGACTTTGCTTCCCTGACAGTCACGCCACCAAGAAGACTCACGAACACTCACCACATCTGTATTATTACTATACACAATAAATCCTAAAGCCCATATCTTAATTTGAACAACCTGCAGTACATCAAAAAGTATAGAACGACATTTCTTAATTTCTCATTCAAAGTAAATTTATTAAACAGCATTTAATTCACATCAATTTTGTATTCAATATATATATTTTTTTAAATGTTTCATTTTATATAACGATCGTCTGTACCATTTTCTTTTCTCTTGTAAACTTAGAAAACAATATAATCATCAAACACACCATAAAGGAATTTCATTACCTTACAATATCACTGGCGGTGCAATATTACCTAACTGGTTGAAGCGCCCTAGTTTCTCAAGTGGTCGTTCAAGGTCCGCATGAAGTACACTGCCCATATAAGCAAAAAGGCCCTTACTACACTTTTGGTCTATTTTGAGTAAGACGTTCCATTAGATGCGGAGTAACATTCTCCATCTTTTGTGCCAAGCTCGAAAACCATACTCCGTTATCGTAACTAGGAAAACGTTAAAGTCCCGCCGCGTTGATGGATGAGCTTTTTTTAAAGTTTTTAGTCTGCGTGGGATATCTTTACTTTTGCAAGTGCTTTGTTGCTTTGTTTTGCTGCCCACGCATTGTAGGTGATTGTTGTCAAGTTTCTATTGTTACTTGTCAATTTGTTATTATTTACCGTTAAAAACTTATATTAAAAGCTTTATTTCTATGGATTCTGGGTAACTTTGTCAACTTTTTCTTTCAAAAGGTACTTCATCACCATAACCTTAATGTCCATGTATAATATGAACGTTGAAGCCCCACCCGTTTGGTCAGAATTGGCCCAAATGGCGGGAAAATATCGCATAAAAATCAAAACACTTATATTAAAAGCTTTATTTCTAAAAATACTGGCTAACTTTTTCAACTTTTTCTTTCAAAAGGTACTACATCACCATAACCTTAATGTCCATGTATAATATGAACGTTGTAGACCCACCCGTTTGGTCAGAATTGGCCCAAATGTCACTAAAATATTGCACTAAAAATCGAAATAAATCGTAAAAGTACGATATTCATGAGGAATATTTCTTCGATTGTACCCAAAAACAATACACCTCTAAGTTCAGAGATTTCAAAGGTTTTCAAATTTTCATCAAGATCGGATATGCCGTTTGCCTGGTCGAGAGTTAACAAACAGACAGAAAAAAAAAAAAAAAAAAAAAAACACCCGAGCTAAATTTTTTGGGGGTCAGTGAAGTTGAAGTCTTCGCTTCTCTCATCCAATAAATGATTCGAACATTTCAAAGCAAAGAGGATTAAAACAACAATGAATTGGAATGTGCAGCATTGGCACTTACATAACTTTAATGAGAACAAAACAGTTGTTGTTTAATTTAGGAAATAATGCAAACCTTTCAATAACATAAGGTTGTCGAGTAGTGGTGACGAGGTTGAGGGGAGGGGACTTAGGCCCTTGAGACGTACAGACTGAAGCCCTGGAGGGGGAAAGTCAAGAAGAGTCTCGGGGAAGCTTCTTGGTGACTGGGGTGCGTTCTGACGTGGGGAGTTGAAGACAGACCAGCGAGAGGGCTAGGTGCCTATCCGGGTATCGAACCAAGAGAACTCGTCTAGGAGACGTATGGGCTAGGTGCCCAGGTTAAGCGACGACAGTGCTCATTGGAAGCGACAGGACTAGGTGTCCGGCTTCGGAAGCAAGGTCTTCAACCAGGATTGCTAGACACAAGAAGAGGACCGAAGACTTCCGCCCTACAAGAGGTGAAGAACGAAGAGCCAAACATCACAAGCTGCCGAGGGGTCCGTGGCCGAGGGTCGACACCATCTGTACCAGAGTCATAGAGGGAAAGAATAAGCTAAGTTCACTTAATTATAGTAATGTCGGTAATGCTAAGGGATACGAACCCACGTTCAGCTGAGTACAGTGCATGAGCTCACCGATACCAGGCGAGAGTATGCTGATCATTAATGACTTTTGCTAATACAGTACACCCTTCTTTAGTTGATATATGACTCTTATTACACGGTCACCACTGCCCTAAGTACTCCTCATTCCCGACTCTAGATTAGAGACGATCCCGGTCACAAGTATAATCGTGGATGTCCCCTGGAGTTCTACGCCCCCACAATAACATCTACCCCGGCATTAACATCCATGCATAAGGGTGACATCCGCTAAACTTGACAATATGTCGGGTTTACATCCCCAGTCTCGTCCCGGGGTAGAATTGGCCCAGAGCATGGCTCTGCTAATCGTACAGGCGATTCAAGAGAAAAAGTCTACCTGGCAAACATCAGCTAGTAAGAAACGGTTGTATGTTACACGCAGAAACTAGTGGCGAGCTCTGGCAATCGTTCGTCGGAGACACCTCCTTTTTCCTACCTCCCCCCCCTACCCGTAACTGGTTCTGACTTCATGGGCCCCCCCTACCTATATTCCTTAGTCTATAGTGGCGAATTATGTCCTAACAATTGAAGCGCCCTTGTTTCTCACGTCGTCGTACGATACTAATAACCAACTTTAAACCGTGTATCATGAAACAATCAACTCTATTAATTCATCTGAAATGCGATGTTTATTATAAAAAACGATTCACCCCATGATATAACAGTGTCCCTTTTCCAAGACCATTGCCCCCCTCCTAGTAAGTAAGGGGCTATATTACTATCCGATACTAGAGGCGAGCTCTGGCGGTCGTCGTCTGGGATCTCTTTAGTCCGTCGTGTGTTAATGTTGTCCGTGATTACATGCACAGTCGTTCGCTTGATACTGCTTAATTAAGTGCATATAGATGGTAGCTTGTTATGCACTGGACGCCAGACAAGATTCGTGGTATTTACTAGGCTCATTGACCTTGAAATTAAATCTTGACATTCTATATTGATGAATATTTCTACTAAATCATATGAAGAACTTCTTCATTTGATGATGGTGACAAAATTTCTAAATTTCTCAATCATAGAATTTGTAACCAAATTCGATTCACAGCGTCAAACACATTTCAGTTTTTATTCCGTACTGTCATCACCATAAAATTCCTTTACGAAAAAAATAATAAATAATAAAATTAAATCACAAAACACCCCATAAACTCATTTCATTAACTTTCAATATTACAGGCGGCGCAATATGTCCCGGTTGAAGCGCCCTAGGTTCTCACGTCGTCAATTAGTACTAGGCACCGATTGGAGGTTATAGTCGTATCTATGCTAGGCACTCACGGCCTATCGGAAGATGATAAACACAAACCAAGGTCCTCTAAATCTCTTGCGGACATCCAGGGAACCTTGATCATACAACTTTGCTTCAACTGTCAGATGTCCAAGTACATTGACATAAATTAGATGTTTTCAGAGGGCGTGAATACATTTTGTTTTCGGAACTAAGGAAAGTTGTTTTTTATAATAGGCCATATTATGTAACATTCACTCAAATAATTTGGATTACTGCAGTTTAAACTTTTCAATTCAAATGTACAACAGTGGTTAAGACATCTATATAAGTGCACGGCGCAGATCTGCAATTACAAATCATCCGGTTTATAATAGAGAAGTTTATAAGAAGCACAGAAGATACTTTCAGAAGTCTGGACGAACCAAGAGATCTGTGAACACGTCTTGGCCCATGGAGGAAATTGTCCGGGGTGTAGCCGTGAGTCCTTGAAGGGTCTGAATTAGAAAACCTACGTCATAATACGTGTGTTCTATAGGCTGCAGAGTGCGGGGATTTAACCCCAAGAAGAGAGTCTGGGCCGGAAGAAGAATTAGGCCCAGGGTATTCCTCTGCCGATCATATACAAGATAACACAAATATCACCTAGTTACGTTCAGCCGCATGAGAGGCGAGCTCAGGCCGGAGACGTGAGGAACACCCCTACCCAACAACCGTTTGGGCCCGGGGAAGAATTTATATTTTACGCTCTGAAACTAGTGGCGAGCTCTGGCTTTCCTCGACGACGACGACAATGATAACATGAACGATTACAAAGATGATAACAACCACTAAGTAAGAACCCCCCTTTAATCCCATCACCCGAGGCTGGCTCTAACAATCATGGGACTTTTCTCTCCACATCCCTTATGCTTTAGAGTGGCGGCTCATTAGCCCGGCCATGCAGGTCACCTAGATTGTTCCCGACAAATAGGGGCGTAACATGCTCCCACGGATCATTCCGGCCTGGGTTCGAGTCCCTGCTGACAACTCGTATCTTTACATCATGCACAACAACAAATCCATGGACGTGCAGATCGCACACATTTTGGAACTAACAAAATATAAAAAACAAGACAAATTCGTAGAAATAATTGTACAAAATTCACATGAAACACATTTCATTTCCTATTCAAATAAAAAATATTTTCCTTACGCTATTATCATCTCCATCATTTTTTTCATTTACAAACTTGAAAACAATCTACAAAACGATTATCAAATATATTAACTAACAATACCAAAGACGACCCAATAATGACCTAACCGGTTTAGGCACCCGAGTTTCTCACGTCGTTTTGCTTTCTGCTTGGGCTCTTATTTAAACCCCAACTATGTTTGGTCCTATTTTCTTCTGGTTGATTTGTCTGCAGCGCATCTTGCCACCTCAATAACATTGTGATTGTGTCTTGAAGCGATTGTATTTAAACTAGGCTAACACATTATTATAAACAGAAGCTACTTACCTATTGAACTATTCGAAATTGCTCTATCTTACCTTATTTTTTTCGGTTTACTTTTCCTATTTCGAACTAAATATTCGATTATGTGATGGAAAGCGGACACGGCCATTTTCGTTCATATTTTCATTTCAAATCCGTATTGAATTATTCAAGAACCGTCGTCAGTCTTCCAAGTAAATCTTTAACGGCGACAAACTTTCTAAATTTCTCATCCATAGTAATCTATTCAACAAAATTTAATTCACAACATACACATTTCTTTCTTTTATTTATTTTATTTCACATACATAACTTTATTTTGCTATTACTTTAGTCATCTTCAATTTATTTTGTTATTTATAACACTGAAAAAAACTATATAATTATCAAACAATATGACCAAACCGGTTGAAGCGCCCTAGTTTTTCACGTCGTCGTCATATTAAGGTCAACTTTATGCTAGTAGTTTATTGCCAGCATCTTATTTCTATCAAATGCATTTCAGTCCTGGGAAACTAGCGCGGTGTCGACATGAAGGACTGTGAATAGCATTATGCATTTGTTTGTATTGTCGACAACACGTAAAGAGTACAGACAATTGTTTAGTCGGCCTCGTGTGGTTAGTGGTAGGTCTACCCTTGACCCGTGACCGTCCGGGCCCAGGCGACTTTGGGAAGGAGAGATATTATGTATTATTATTAAGAATATATAAGACAAGCTATCGTTTATAGATGGGGCTCATTTTCCACAGTGACATGCAATTAAGACCTGTCTGGGCCGGGGTAGAATGTGGCCAAGGGCGGCTCTGCTAATCGTACAAGGCTATTCAATAGAAAAGTCCATCTCGCAAACATCAGTTAGTATAGGAGAGTATAAATCCACGCAACTTAAGGCGAGCTCTGGCAGTCGTCGACAGGGACCTCTTGCTTTTCCTTAGACGACCTCTCCGACAACAAAGATGACTATGGCAACACAAACAATGACAAAGACGATGACGACTGCGAAGTAAGACCCCCATTTCTACCTTCTACCCGTGGCTGGTTCTGACCAGCATGGGCCCCTCCTTCCCATTTTATACCCTAGGTTAGAGTGGTGCAATATGACCTCACGGTTGACGCGTCCTTAATAAAGCAAAATCGTTTAACAATATAATGGTTGTTCCCAATGCCCATCAAAACAATTTATATTTCCTTCAAATGAATAATTTTTCTTTAGCTGTCACTATCATTACATATCACTTTTCTGTTACCAACTTTAAAAACAAAATGAAAATCAATCACAAAACATAATAATATATTGTCAAGTTTAGCGGATGTCACCCTTAAGCATGGATGTTAATGCCGGAGTAGATGTTATTATGGGGGCGCAGAACTCCAGGGGACAACCGATTATACTTGTGACCGGAATCGTCTCTAATCTAGAGTCTGGAATGAGGAGTACTTAGGATAGTGGTGACCGTGTAATAAGAGTCTTAAATCAACATAAGAAGGGTGCACTGTATTAGCAATAGACATAAATAATGATAATAAAGCCTACTCTCGCCTGGTGCCGGTGAGCTCAGGCACTGTACTCGGCTGAACGTGGGTTCGTATCTCTTAGCATTACTATTACTATTACTCAGATAACTTAGCTTATATTTCCCCCTAATGACTCTGGTAGAGGCGGTGTCGACCCTCGGCCACGGATCCCTCAGCAGCAGGTGATGTTAGGTTCTTCGTTCTTCTCCTCTTGTAAGGCGAAGGTCCTCGGTCCTCTTCCTGTGTCTAGCACTCTTGGTTGAAGCCCTAGCTCCCAAAGCCGGACACCTAGTCCTGTCGCTTCCAATGAGCACTCAAGTCGCTTAACCTGGGCACCTAGCCCGTACGTCACCTAGACGAGTTCTCCTGGTTCGACTCCCGGATAGGCACCTAGCCCACTCCCCGGTCTGTCTTCAACTCCCCCAGTCAGAACCCCCTCAGTCACCAAGAAGCTTCCCTGACCCCTCTTGACTTTCCCCTCCAGGGCTCCAGTCTGACGTCTCAGGGCCTAAGTCCCTTCCCCTCAACCTCGTCAACCACTACTCGGCAACCTTATGTTATTGAAAGGTTTGCATTATTTCCTAAATTAAACAACAACTGTTTTGTTCTCATTAAAGTTATGTAAGTGCCAATGCTGCACATTCCAATTCATTGTTGTTTTAATCCTCTTTGCTTTGAAATGTCACAATCATTATTATCATCAATTGAAAAGAAACCAAATAATGGAATACATGAACATGGGTTCGAACCGAGCCCATGGACATGACATCCCTCCTCCCACATCTAATGACCGTCCCGGGTCATTCGCAAGTCCCCAGTAGTCTTGAAACATCGGAAAACATCTTGATGTCTTCAGTCTTCCGTTCCTCTTCATATCCATCCATATCTTGATGTTCTTCCGCCGTAGCTGACCACCAACCACCATCATACCATACCAGAGTCCCTATAGCTGAAAACCCTAATTTTTGAGAAAAGAGAAAAAAACAAGAAACTTAATTTAAAAACTCCACGTTCAAACCATACAAGTCATGAACTTACCTCCCGAGCATACAATCAGGATCTATTTCTTAAACGTTTCCAAATGACAATAAAACTTCCTAGTTAAATCCAATTCCTGTGAATAAGATTCTAAATAAATTTATCATTTAACATGTAAAACACTACATTAGTCTATACACAAGACAAGCAACGAAAGCAAAAAAATCAAAACATAAAAATAAACCAGTTATTTAACTGCCTGTGTGTAAAACCAGAAATAAAACAATATATTTTAAGAATTACTGCCTTTCTAAATAAATGCATGTGGAACTCCTGTCGATTCCAAAATTTTAAATGTTCAGATTTTATTGCAGTGCCCCCTTCGACAGTGTAGACGTGACGCGATGGACAAATTCCCACGGTCCGTCAGTTTCAGCAGGCATGTACTGCCGTAGGTCCATCACTCGTAACCATTTGAGAAAGCAAGGTCTCCGTCTGAAACATGAATGAAATCCAACAGTAGATTGTTCTTGTACCAATGGCCACTTGCGTATTACAACTCGTCCGCAAACGTGCGTTCTCACTATTACTAACCATAACAATAAACAGTTGACGTAACACTTAGCGCACGCAACTAAGACTGAAAGTGCGACCACAGCAAAATAACAATAACAGCTATTCTAAATTGAATAGCTCTATTTTACATTGAAATATTAATTAACGTCAACATCATTACTAGATAAAATTCACTGACAATACATTCACTGAACTGAATGAAATGAACATTTAAAATCAATATGAAAGCTTTATCCATTATACGAATAACAAAAATAATTCATGAATTTTAAAGCGAAGTTACCTTACAATTTAGTTTTGTAGCAAAGCAAAACAATTATTTTCCAACATTTTGTTTAACAAACTCACTGTGAACAGAGATTCCAGAATAGATAAAATAATATAATAAAATTGAACTGTACAATCATCAAGACAATTCCATCACTGAAACATTAAGTCAAATATTATATAATATTTTTAACCAAATTAACCTACATTTTTATTACGTGAAAAGAAAAAAAAACAGTGAATTTTTGCACTTCTTTTACCAACTTTGTGTCGACTTTCAAAGCAGATAGAACCCACGTTAGCACTTTGCTCACATAAAAAAAAATGTTGAACTTGTACCTCTGCTGCATTCATGAACTCAAACAATTAATTTATTGCCGACCCACTAAAAATCTCAAGGTTAATTTAAATGACTGTGTAAATAAACAAGGCTTAATGACCGACAATTGACAAGCTCAGCAGTATAAAAAAGCCTACTCCTGACACTGCGATATAACTATTCACGTCTGCTAATGTAGACCTCGCCTTCTATCATCACATAGTATTTATAACAAATAAAACAATTAGTACAACTACTATGCACTTACACATAGCACTGTGACACCACCCTTGGTTCCTCCACCCTTGGTTCCTCCACCCTTGAACCCAAGAGCATAGGGTACTGCATTACAGCCACTCTCTTTGAACCCAATAGACCATGGTATATCAGTGTTACCACTTCCAACACTAGGGCATGACACCCCCTTGGCGCACCCCTTAATGAATGCTGCATAGGACGACGGTGTCCTACCACACTCCACAATAGGGCAAATAATCACATCGGGTTTTTTTCTTTCCTCACAAGACGAACCACAGATGCAGTACTACCCTCCTCACTACAAAGCGAAACCACCATGGCATCCCCTACGTCCTCATGACCAGCAGACAGTGAAGAACCACTCTCTTCACCTAGAAGTGACACCCCTAAGGCATCTCCTACTTCCTCATGAACAATTTTATTTCCCTCACAATCACCATGGAGCAACAAAACATCCCCTATAATCTCGTGAGTGGTTACACTACTCTCAACATCACCGTGGGAGAACAAATCATCCCCTATATCCTCGTGAGTAGCAGATATCACAGAACGTCCATCACCAATCCCAGGACTCAAAAACCTCAGAAATTACCTCAGAAATGACCTTGTCATTGCTGATAGTCGTCAACGAAATGTCACCACCCTTAGCTACAGGACACAAAAACCTTAGAAATGTCTCCATTACTAGGAGCAGTCAACACCTCAGTGCTACTACCCTCCACGACAGGGCGCTCCAACAGCGTTAACGGCACAGAAGATGGCATCTGCTCCACCGAGACAACAACAGGTGCTCTCCGATGAACCTCGAGAGACTTCAGTTTGACACAGTCCCTTTTTAAATGACCCAGCTCTTTACAATAAAAACACATGACCTGAGTATCCCAATACGTTGATTAAAGCTCTGATTTGGCCGTTGGTCCATTCTCTGAAATCCACCCTATAAGGCTCACACCTCTGTTGATGACCCCAATTACCTGGTGAATTCGAGTGTTACCCTGTGTCATAGGATTACTGCCCTGGTATAAACTGATTACCACCCTGGTACATCTGATTACCACCCTGGTTTCATCTGAAGTAATACCTTGGCACATCCGACCCACAGACTGCTGCCCTGAAGCAACCGTCTTCCACCCACTTCGTTCCCTACTACGCTGGAAAGGACTTCACTTCCCTTGGCAATGCCGCGAGCATTTCAACTAAACCATGATGAGCTCTAGATGTTACCTTCACCACTTCCTCCTCTACTACCCTGTGCTGAACTGCCACCTCCGCACTCAACAACCATCTCCAACCGCCTAAGCTCTATTAATAATTCATCCAAACTATCAAATTTAGAATTGCCTAGTCCCACTGCCAAACTTGGTCTTAAGCCCTTTATCACCCATTTAACCCTCTCTTCTATTGGCATTGCTGGATTAACCTTAGTACAAAGAATATCTCTTTCATACACATACTCTGTCGCCGGTTCCCCCTCACGCTGAGCTCTAGCAACCATTCGTTCCGTCCAATACTGCACATCGCCCAGTTTGTACCCATATGTCTTAATAAAATGATCCTTTACCGCCGACCACTTAAGCGATACCGCCGCCGTTCTGGCCTTTAACGTCACATGTCGGTACCAGTTTAATTGAGCCTCATGCAAGAAAAATTGTAAAGCCGTTACCTTCTGTACCTCCGACCAGTCATAAGCCACCGCCTTCATAATTTTCGATCCAAACTTCCACATCATCGACCCCCTTTTGAAATTTATCCAGCAACCCCTGTGATAACTCCATGCTATCCTCCCTTGGAGACTATGCCCTGTTCGTAATAGACAACACTCAAAGTTATTCGACTGCGACTATATAAAGCATCTCTCTCTCTTAGCATTTAAACACAACACTCAAAGTTGTTTGTCTATAGCTGTGCAAACTGCAAACTGCAAACTGTCAGCTGAGAGAAAAGATAAGGAATCCTGGGCTAGGCAACGATGCGCGCCACGCTGTCTACCGCTGTCTCGCGCTTACGAACTCATAAACATATGTTATGTACACTCAAAAAAATAAATACATAACAAAGCGGAGTTCCTACATAAAGACAAATACAATAACCTGTCAGTTTTATTTAATTACCCAGTAAATAAATATCACCACATTCCTATCCGTCCAACTAGACTTTACCTTGATAGATTTAAGCTAATTACCTAGTAATTAACAATCACCACCCCTAAGAACAACCCCAAAACAGAACGGCGCCTCCACCATGTCAAGTTTAGCGGATGTCACCCTTAAGCATGGATGTTAATGCCGGAGTAGATGTTATTATGGGGGCGCAGAACTCCAGGGACAACCGATTATACTTGTGACCGAATCGTCTCTAATCTAGAGTCTGGAATGAGGAGTACTTAGGATAGTGGTGACCGTGGTAATAAGAGTCTTAAATCAACATAAGAAGGGTGCACTGTATTAGCAATAGACATAAATAATGATAATAAAGCCTATTCTCGCCTGGTGCCGGTGAGCTCATGCAATGTACTCAGCTGAACGTGGGTTCATATCCCTTAGCATTACATTTACAATTACTCAGAGAACTTAGCTTATATTTCCCCTAATGACTCTGGTAGAGACGGTGTCGACCCTCGGCCACGGATCCCTCAGCAGCAGGTGATGTTGGGTTCTTCGTTTTTTCTCCTCTTGTAAGGCGAAAGTCCTCCGTCCTCTTCCTGTGTCTAGCACTCTTGGTTGAAGCCCTAGCTCCTAAAGCCGGACACCTAGTCCTGTCGCTTCCAATGAGCACTCAAGTCGCTTAACCTGGGCACCTAGCCCGTACGTCACCTAGACGAGTTCTCCTGGTTCGACTCCCGGATAGGCACCTAGCCCACTCCCCGGTCTGTCTTCAACTCCCCCAGTCAGAACCCCCTCAGTCACCAAGAAGCTCCCTGACCCCTCTTGACTTTCCCCCTCCAGGGCTCCAGTCTGAACGTCTCAAGGGCCTAAGTTCTTTCCCCTCAACCTCGTCACCACTACTCGGCAACCTTATGTTATAGAAAGGTTTGCATTATTTCCTAAATTAAACAACAACTGTTTTGTTCTCATTAAAGTTATGTAAGTGCCAATGCTGCACATTCCAATTCATTGTTGTTTTAATCCTCTTTGCTTTGAAATGTCACAATCATTATTATCATCAATTAAAAGAAACCAAATAATGAAATACATGAACATGGGTTCGAACCGAGCCCATGGACATGACAATATTATAATAATCTAACAATATCACAGGCGGCGTAATATAACTTAACCGGTTGAAGCGCCCTAGTTTCTCATGTCGCTTGTAGTTTGGATCAGATTGCCCTCGTTAAGCCAGCGCTTTACCCGAATGTTTTGTTTGTTATAGTGAGAAGTTAAAACCTTCTCTTCTAGAGCAAATATGTGTTTTAACAAAGGTTACAGCCACAATAGAGAATAAAACATTTTCCGATAAAGAGTTGCCAACCACTCAAATGTAAAATGATCTCTCATAACTTTAAAACTAAACTAATAATCTCGTTTCAAAGTTGCAAAATGAAGCAGGAATTATCCATGTTGAGTTATATTCTGCACGCACTACAATAATACACGGCATGAAGTTATTATAAAAATATGTTATTATTACTTCAATGCTTTTAAGTAAAAGAGAGTCAAGCCTTCATGTGTGGTTCCAGTGTACAATTAATACATTATGAATAAATGTATTATGATTAATTTATAAAAAAATGTTTTAACACAAAAAACCTAACAACAAATTCTTATTTAATTAACAAATTACCAAACAAACATCACATGCGGCGCAATATGACCTACCTGGGTGAAGCGCCCTAGTTGCTCACGGCGACATCGCTTATTTCTATACTTATATTTGATCTATATCTATATCTATATCTATTAATCTATATCTGGGTTATCTGTAAATATGAGATCAAGACAATGAGCATAACGTGATGGAGTTGTAAGTTTTAGAGAGAAGTTTAGATCAGCTACCATTTTAATAATTAATAATGGTACATTAGGTGACAGAGATGCGCCAACTGTAGCAACCACTTCTCCCCCGTCGCCATTTGACCAACTTATCTCAGGAATATTAAAATCTCCGCACCAGATAACACTGTCATTGGGTCGAAGTTTGGTGCAAATATCTGAGAGACACTGATGAAAATTTTCAATATTCTCTTGCGATGGATGAGGAATGTGAACACAGCCAACTATGATATTAGAGAGGATATCCACAACATCAAAGTGAATGATGTAACAAAATAAGTGTTAAAACTGCACGAAAACAGTATTCATATTGTTTGTATTAGGAATTAACAGGAATTAACAGGATAGAAACTTTGGTTGTTATCGGATCATTATTTAAGTCATTTTCAACGTGCATATAAATAATTTTTCCTTCAATGCTTTTTTGTGCTTAAGAGGTTGGGTGCGTTTTAAAACCACTCCGATCGTGCCTGTCAGTACTTTCGTATTTTTCAAACTACGGACTGGTAATCTTATATTTTCTTTCTTTTTTTTATCCTCATAGAAAACTAAATTTCTATTTCTCGTACATAGCCCTTTTGTTCATTTAAGTCATAAATTTCTCCCACATCCTAAAGCCCTAGAAAATTTTCTTTCCGGTCAAAGTTTAACTGTTCTTTTGGACCAAAGGGGAGTGAATTGGGGAAATCAAGCAATGTACTAAATAACATTTCATTTCGATAAAACAAAAAAAACATTTTTTGGAATCGGACAAAAAAAGTAGCCCGTATTTTGAAAAGTCGAACGCCGTGAAAAGCACACTTTTTGGTATTTGGTGGCCTCCTAGTAAAATTCGATCGTGTCCTGCTTCAAAGCAAGTAGGGGAGGTAATGTGGGCGGGATTGGACGTCGGATGTGCTTGTCATCAGATTACTAACCCAAAATCTCTATTCGAGGTTTGCTTACAGTTTTTTAATCGTTATGGGGGAGAATTCTTAAAATATTCGCTATAAAAATTAATTTGATTTTGTTGTTAAACGTCACTTTTTTTACCTTATTTTTGGGGACTAAGAGTGGTGAAGACGAATTTAAAACAATTATTACGAAAGAAACCTCCCTTTATGCCTAGTGGGGGATTCGAATCCGCGTCCTCCTAGTTAATTCGCCAGCGTCCCTATACTATTAAATAGGGTGCGACCACGACGATATCAGAATTTAAAACTGCATAAAATTATGTTTAGGGGCCTTCTTTAATTAGTAATTATAATTTTGATTCTCCGAAATGCAAGGTTTGAATGCTCCCTTAAAACCAATCTTCTAATTACCCCGTTGAAAAAACAAGAAAATTTGTTTACGTTAGTCTAGTATTATTTTATCTAAACCTTTTATTCTTTTTTTAGATAGCCTAAGCTTTCTTTCAGCACGATAAAAAATAATCGTTTGCAAACGCACAGTGGGGCGGCCTTTGGGGGGGCTGGTCTTTCCATAGGACAGACATCACCCATGCTATCCTCGTAAGGGTAAAATTATTATTTTTTTAAAACTAAAATTCAAAAATTAAAAAAAAGTCCCCCCCCAACCGGGGAATCGAACACGGATCTCCGCTTTCCCAACGGGTCTTAACCCTATTATTCGAATATTTCTTTCATTAATCGCAGGGGGGCAAGCAAGTCTGCTAAGTGGTAATTTGTGTCTTGGGTTTTCTAAAGGATGCCCCCCCGCTTCCTAGCAGAAGGTCGCTGGTTCGTTTCCCGCTTGAATCGACCCTAATCTTGAGGGTATCGCTTTTACTCCACGTGTGGTTTGAAACCGTCTTAGCAACGAAGCAAAAACAAGTTGTAAATGGTTGTTCCGAATAGTTATATCTACCCCTGATCATCCGCGAATGAATCGTGGACATCTGTGAACTACTATTTCAAATCCCCCATTTTTTCGTCAATCGAGGGGCGTCGTGGGTTCGTCACTAAAATGAGATCTTTGAATGTGGGGGAAGACTCTCGTTCTTGCAATTATGATTGGTATATTTTTACACCGGGCCCCATTGTAACAATTGTTTTGATTCCCAGTACGATAATGATATCATGCTGGGGTGTTTGGCCCGGTTTAAACACCACGCTGAGCGTTTAAATTGCGTTCTTCCGTATTTAACGAACACGGGGAGAAACATCCAAATATAATTATTTTTTTTTTCTCTGATATATAATCGAATTCTTTATTTCTCGTACATAGCCCCTTTTTTTCCCTGACAGTGGGGGGCATTTGTAAAAACACATGGTCGCTTATGAACCTTGATGTTTCCATGAATTTTTCAGATCATTAAAAAAAAAATACGTTTTAATATTGTTCTGGTTCTGGGTAAAATATCCTAAACATTGCTTGGGTAAAGGAGTTAAAATATATGGATTTTTGATAACTAAACTGTCTTAATTGAATAATTATTTTATTCCCCGCGCCGTAGGGTTTGTTTTTCTTCCCAAAGTACCCTGTCTCGATTAAATTTAAACCCTTTACTTCGAATAAGTGATTTCCATTTTTTTAAATTTTCCAAAAGCTGTTCATGCAATTTTGGGCCCCGGGAAATTTATTAACCCACAAATTTGGAAAAAAACTGTCGAAGGAAGATATCATTGACCCGGCCTATATAATAGAAACCCAAAGCAAGCTGGCAAAAAATCCAAAAGAAAGTCACACTCACCAAGAAACGGTCAAAAACAAAAACACTAAGTAAAAAAAAACAATGTAGTTTTGCAATGCAGTTCATTGCGTGTGAAAAACCACTTGCAAAGTGTGGCCCAAGAATTAAGAAACAAAAAAAAATGAAAATTGAAAAGATACATTTACGTTTAAATTTTCCCCATTTTTTTTAAATATATCATTTTTGGGACCCTTTTTTTTGTTATAGTAGACACTAGAGGCGAGCGTGTAAATATTCCACATCACTTACTAAAAGTATTTCGTCGTGATGTACGTAAAGTACTAGTTGAATCAATGAACCTCATTCTAATGTGCACATGTGTAAATAAAAATTCTCTAAGTCTTGTAAAAAAGTGTAAAATCCTAACTCCAGTGAAGCCTGCCTTGGTGACGCATTTATAAAACTAAAAGTTTTTTTTTCGTGTTTTGTTTTCGATATTTCAATGTATTTTAGCCTATTGTACCGGAGTCTCAAACGACCCCTAACTTTTTTATTTATTGTTATCTGTGTATCCGGTATAATTTTTTTGACAATTAATATTTCTGTTGAATGTTGAAATCCTTATTGAAATACGTTCTATTTATCTTTTTTGTGTGTAAAAATTAAATTTGTTTACTAGAAAAACTTTTTGAGTAGGCCTATATATTTTTATGGAGGAGCCGGGGGGGTAGCACAAAAACATATAAAAACTTACACATTTGAGTGTGAGTGCCTTTCTCTAAAAATTTAAAACACTTCATATCGAATACGATAGACATTATTAAATTTCACAAGGAAGCTTCGCAAAAACTTTTTCAGTCGCGTTTTTTGGGTGACGAATGTTTTTTTTTAAAAGAAGAAAGCGTAAAAATTGCGATTTTTTAGAGAAAGCTATTTTCGATTGCGCTCAAATTTCACATTTCACACGAATATATTTATTTATAAAAATTTGTTCTGTGAAAAAATCATTTCAATCGAATAAGAATGTAGGGTTGTAATCAAAATTTTTTTTTTTAAAACCAAAAATACGTAAAATTGCAATTTTAAAAGGAAAAAATTTTTTGATTGGGCCTCAAAAACGGCAGTTCTAAGTTCAAAGATTTTTAAGGCCTACAAAAAGTTCATCGAATTTGGAGTATCGGGATAGCTGGAATCGTGTTAACAAAACCCACAAAAATACAAACAGAAAAAAAAAAAAGAAATCGAAAAAAATCGTAAAATTGCGATTTTTATGAGAAATAAATTTTAGATCAATTTTTCGAACCATGCAGTTCTAAGTTCAGAGATTTCAAAGGTCTCCAGAAAATTTCATCGCTATCAGGGTAACGGTTTAGCCGGAATCGTGCTAACAGACACAAAAATACAAAAAAAAGAGAGAAAAAAAAACATCCCGGAGTTTTTCACCAGTGTAGTGAAATGGAATCTTCGCTTCGCTCGCTTCGCTCATCCAATGATCAAAAAGATGTTTAGACCGGCAAGATATAATTAATAAAAAACACTCCAAAAAAAGTGATTATGCCTACATTTTTTTAAAGTGGCTCTCTTCCTCAGACGCGGGATATTTTTGATGCGTTATGTATGGCTGTGATGTGTTACTGTTATTGTCCACTCGTAGATGTTTTATAAGTAGGCTACTTTACCTACCATGCTAATGAGTGCATCATGAAAACACAACCTCATATACATACTTTTAAGAAAACGTGTCACGATCGCGAAGACGCAGTTGCTATCTCGTATATATTTATTTATAAATAAATAATAATAAATAAATACTTTTAAGAAAACGTGTCACGATCGCGAAGACGCAGTTGCTATCTCGTATAAATCGGGAAATAATGAACATGGACGGTATTCAAAAAACGTCTCTGAGGACTGGCCGCATGTGGCTGCACCCTCTGCCTTTTATATCCCAAAGAGTGATTGTGTAAATAATATATTACGCAATGTTAGCGTTTTATTGACTTAAAGTGAAACATTTCAAACTAGCTTCGCCCGACTAGGGTTCGAACAGAGAACCTCCGTCTCTGTATGTAATAAATAGATGCGATAACACTGTATACAGCAAAGATACTCTTGTCTGGGTTTTTGGTTTATGACGTTATAGCTTATGGAACTAGAGTCATAAGTTTGAATCGCAAACGGGATTAGTGGAGTATTTCCCTCAGTATTGTATTGAGATTATAATAGTGTTTAGAACATAGAGTTGATATTTTTATAACGTTACTTATATTGATTGTGTTGTATATTGCATCACTTGAACATGTAACCATTATTCAACTCTCAATCCTTATAAAATTAAGTATTTTCATTGTCACGGGAGAAAAACAAATTTTGATAGCGTTCTGTGTAAAATATACAATTATAAATTTATAACAATGTTAATCATTTCCATACACCAGAAAAACTTTCGGATAGTAATTCCAACTGGATTGATATTTATCTTCGCATGCATCACTAAAACGTTGCCGGCAATGTAACTTGACCTTGACAGAGCTATCGTCGACGGAGTTTAGTTGGGCACGCAATAAATCAGATAAGGCGCTGTTTGTCGGTGCGTTACCCCTCTCGGCTTGCCATGTTCTGTTGCGGTGGGGATGACAAGTTGTTCACGCCTATCTCCCTCCCTTCCCGCTCCCCGCAAGAGCGTTACTATCCAGAAAATGGCGGGAAAAGTTGGCACTATACCTCTTAATAATGAACAGTCAAATATGGATTTTTTGAGGAAATGCTAACAATGGAAAATCCCAAATTTCGGGTAAATGCAAAATCCGATTTCGCAGACCTGATTTGTTTTGTTTGTGTTGTGTGGCTCGTTGGTCTTGTGGTTAGCGTATCTGCTTCCAATGCAGAAGGTCCAGGGTTCTATTCCCGCTCTAATCAGACGTTTTTTAAATTCTGATTTGGACTTAAGTCCACCAGTTCTTGTCTTAGGAGTTTGTAAACGGTGACTTTGGAGCCGTCCTAGCAACGAAGCACATAATAAATTTCAGAGTTGTTCTGAATCGGCCTTGTTGATTCTGGCGTTGATCCGCGGGTGTTCGCACTGTCCATACCACTGATTGCTATATTTCCTATTAAAAATATCGATCTTTGGTTGGTTATCGCTCACTCGTCGATCGCGTCGGGGCCTGCAGGGTTGGCTTGGTCGCTTTGATGGAAAGTCCACCACTGAAAATCACTTATATAACTGAGTGGGTAGACTCTTAATATAATGTATTTATTAATTTATTTTAATAGTAATGAAGTCTTTCATGAATTCCTTGTACGAAAGTTCTTTTGTATTTATATCGATTTCTTACGGATTTACCGGGCATTGTTTGATGCTGGGCGTAAAAATTCGGAAATAAGCTGGTACTCCAATGAGCAACATATAAACCACGATTTTGTCACGTTACCTTTGTCCCTACCAAAACAATAAAATATACATTTTTGTATGGAATTGAATGGGGAATATTTTTGCGACTGAGACATTTTGTCTCTCATCAACCAATTTGGAGTTACTCGATAACCAATACTTTTGGCAGCCATTTTCCAATATGGCGGCCAGAAGCTCTAGTCCGATTGTAGGGGAGTTTTAGTGTGTTTATAAGTATTATTTAGAAAGGTATCTTCAAAAATTCAGCAAAATCGCAATTTATTCTCCAAAAATTCTTATTTGACCGAATTACTTTGATACAGGAATAAATGACGGGTGGTCCTATCTTCGACCAAAGAAGTTGAATCTTGAGTTGGACTGTCAACTGTTTACACCCAAAAAAATAAGACGCAAAATTTTCAACTAACAAATCTAAATAATAACTCACAATATCACAATCACGTATCCCACAATTTTTTTACAAAAGTTACAATTCAAAGTGCGTACATGTATTAAAACTCTATTTTACCTTCACAAGGAAATCAATTGAACTATTTTTCCAGGCGGTTGCTATCGTTGTTTTTCTTTTATATAGAAAACAATATCATCATTAAACACACCAGAAACTCATTTCATTAACTTTTAATATCACAGGTGGCGCAAAGTGACCTAACCAGTTGAAGCGCCCCAGTTTCTCACGTCGTCGTAAAAGTCATCGTGAATGTTCTGTCAATCTTTGGTTTGTTGGTGAAATCGTGAACAAAGAACCGCGAGTCATTCTGAGGTCATGTTCGGTTTTCATTGGGAGTCTTGGCGCCAACACAGACGGACGGACTAATAAAATATGCGCATAGGAGATATAATATAACGAATAAACAATGCCGAAGACGATTGCGATCACGACGTGAGACCCCCCCCCACTCCTATCCCCTACCCGTGGCTGGTTCTGACCAGCATGGGTCTTCCCTCCCCACATCCACTAGGCTAGAGTGGCACATTTTGACATAACAGTTGACGCGCCCTCAATGCAAATAAACCAAAACTCCCAATCATATGATGAACTCCCGGCGACAAACACACTCAGACCTCGTTTCTCATTACTGGAGTTAAAGCAACTCGGGTTGAACGCGAGTTACCAACCTGCGTTTTAATTGAACTTATAATACCGTCGTAAGTTTAGTAGTTTGCAACCTTAACACATGGAGCGCTGTAGAAGGCAGGCTTTTAAATTTATTTTGTATTTCAGGCTGGCCAAGTATTTTAGTAAGGAGTGACGTTTCCTCGTCGGAAAATGCAGCCATTATTAACTTACTTAAAACAAACTGCAAACAGACATAGGCCTAGCGACGGACAACAACAAATTTACGACAAAGTTTTGAGGTTATGTTGACTTACTAGGGTTTGCGACCAAAAGCGCTGTTCACACTGACTAGCGTAGCAAAAGTAAACGCGAGTAACTCGGAGTTCGGACGCGAGTTGAAAATGCAACCTTCGTAGCAGCCTGCGATCGTTCACACGGGGAAATTAACCCATTTTAATAAAACCAACTGTTCAAGAGAAGAAAACCACCTCGCAAACATCAGCTAGTAATAGCGGAGTATATTACTCCCGAAACTAGAGGAGAGCTCTGGCAATCGTGTCGGGACACCTTTACTTTCCCTTGACGTCCGCCCAACGACGATGACAATGACACAACGAACGATGGCAATGACGATGACTACGACGATTACGAACGCGACGTGAGAAACCCCCCCCCCCCTTCCTCCTCTTACAAGTGGCTGGTTCTGCCAAGAATGGGCCACTCCTCCACATATCCCCTAGGCTAGAGTAGCGCATTATGACCTAACGGTTGACGCGTCCTTATTCCAAATAAACCTAAATAGTACTTTATTCATTTATGTTAAATATGATACAATCCTATTTTATGTGTACGGATTTAAACAGTTTGCTACTATTCTCTAAATAATAATGGCCAAGAAACCCAAAGTAAAAGCACAGGAAAGAGAGCTGTGTATACTTATAAACACACTCATCCACCAACGCGATTTTAAATACCCTTCACGACGTGGGCCTAGTAACAGAGTCAATAAAGAAGTTTCCCAGTTGAAACTTCTTTATCGACTCTGTTAGCTAAACACCGTAGAACAATAATAATGTTAGGCACGGAGGTTCTTTTATCTGAGCTCTTTGCTCCGACGCCAAGACCAGGGCCACATGGAGCCGGATTCTGGGGAAAATACACAGTAATGGGAGAAGAAATACACTTTTAATAAACACCCAGACATTTAGAATAAGTTGACCAATAATAACCATGGTAAAATATAAAAACGTTGTAAACAATTATAATTAATAAAAATAAAACTATTGCGCACTATATTGTTACGGGGGGCACTACAAACGAGTTATTCGCCGCAGCCGCGTAAGAAAATAATGTTTTATATTTAGAGGGCTGTGGATGAGGCATTGTTGAGGACAGACGCCAGTTATTTGTCTGCTTAGATTGTATTTCACACCAGCTGCAAAGTCGTGTTTGATTTCTCTCTACTAAATTACATTTCATTTTGTAATTCGGAAAGAAGATTAATCACAGTTTGTGTTGATAACGAACGAAGAAGTTCTCTCAAGTTTGGAGGATGTTTGTAGGGCGAGCTGTTCTTTCAGATAAGTTGGAATATTGGACTTGGTTAATGGTTTATTGCCTGGTCTGGTTGGTTTTTCATCTGCCGACAATATTCAGCAAGCCAGACTTAAATACTTTGAAAGTGTTTTACTTTTCTGTTGCAACTCATGGATGTCAACGCTAAATACATATATTATTTCTATTCGTTAGGACGTTTGATCTTTTGAAGCTCACTCTCCCTGCGATCGAATGCTGGTTCTGTACATCACATGCATGTCAAACCAATCTCCGAGGTAGAATTTTGCCCAAGGCACGGCTCTGATAAATCATAAATGCTTGGGAAAAGATAAATTCCATCTCGCAAACAAACAGCTTGCAATAAGAATATTATTCTCTGAAACTATAGGCGAGGTCTGGCAATAGTTCGGGGACCCCACCCCAAACCCATGAAACGACCTCCCAAAGGCCCAAGACAATGACGACCGAGACGTGAGAACTTTCTTACCTCCCCTCAGCCGTGGCTGGTTCTGACCAGCATGGAACCCTCCTCCCCCCACCCATAGAGTAGTGCATTATGACCTAACGGTTGACCCGTCCTTAATACAAATATAAAAAATAAAAATATGAAGGTATGACCAAAGACTGTTTAAGAGGACTCAATCCCTCGGATTTGCATTAACGACTGAGAAAAACCTCGGTAAAATCTTCAGTCAGGATTGCGATGCTCAACGTGGGTCAACCTTGGACCTCCTAAATCAGAATCGCGCGTTTAATGCTCGACCTATAACACTGTTGATCCTTTAAACAACATTTATTAATATTTCTCTATCTTCGAATAAATAGAGCTTTTGTTACACATTTACCAAAGCATGGTTCCAGTGTAAAAATACCCGATCAGCAGAGACTTTCCTTCCCATATCCCATAGGCCACCGTAGCGCACAATGACCTAACGGTTGACGAGCACTAATCCAAACAAACTGTAGAAATAATGATCTGAATAGTTAATGCCGGCATGAGCGGCAATCCGGGCATTGAGGTTAGAGACGCGAACACCCAACTAATCGTATCAATTTTGTTCAATGTAATATTTTATTTTGCTTTATAATCATCTCTTTCGTTTTCCCTTCTTTTATAAACTAAGAACACATCACAATAAAATCATCAAACGCTCACCATTAACTCATTTTATTACATAACAATATCACAGGCGGCGCAATATGACCTAACCGGTTGAAGCGCCCTAGTTTCTCAAGTTGCTGTCAAATCCATTTTTGATAATTTGGTCTAGAATCAATGCCGTCCTTCTTCGCCCAGTTGCCCCGTGACGTTTCAATGCATATTTCCTCTTCTTGCGTTTTATTACCATCAGGTGTATTTCAGCTTTCAGTAGTATACAACCCAGGGTGTTACCCCCGTCTGGGCCCAGGTAGCTCGAAACTAGAAGCGAGCTCTGGGAGTCATCGTCGGAGTACGTTATCTCCCCTTTTTCTTGACGACTTCCCGATGAAGACGACAGTGACACCACGAACGATGACGAAGACAAAGGCGACTGCGACTCGAGATCCCTCCATTCCTCCACCTATACAAGTGGCTGGTTCGACCAGCATGGAACGTTCTTCCGAAATCCCCTAGACTAGAGTTGCGCAATATGACCTAACGGTTGACGCGCCCTTAATCCATAAAATCATTTGTTGCGCGTTGAATGAATGGCATTATAGTAAAAATCTTGTTCATATTATTTCGTTAATTTAAACAAACAACATTTTTACTTCCCCTTCATTCAACCTTTTTTATGATTAACTACGCCCAAGGGAGCATGGCTCTGCTAATCGAGAATGGCGATTCAAAAGAAAAAGTCCCCCTCGCAAACATCGCAAACATTAACTTCTAACTAGTAGGAGCGGAGTATATAACTCCCCGAAACTAGAGGCGAGCTCTGGCAAACGTCGTCGGGGACACCTCCCCCTTCCCTTGAAGACCTCCCCGACGGCGATGACAAAGACGATGACGACCGCGACGTGAGAAACCCCCCTTCCTCCCCTTAACCGTGGCTGGTTCTGACCAGCATGAGCTCTCAATTCAAAATAAGCCATAAACGAACTTGATGTTTAACTTTTTCAAAATTAATAATTGGTTACTAATTAAATTAATAAATTAATGTACAGATCGAATTTGCATCAGTATTACTTTATTTATAAGCTTCGAATTTAAAGAAAATGCTTTTAATAAGTCAATAATTAACTTATGGCATCCACTACGTGCCCACTGAGTGCGCACTGAAGTGTCTGTCATTGTATAGCTTGATCTCACTTGAAAGACAGAGACGATGACGTCTTGTCCGTGGCTGGTTCTGACCAGCATGGCTCTTCCTCCCCATATCCCCTAGCCCTCCGTCACTCGCGTGGGGTTCTACAAACCCCAGGGTCTACATTCGACTCTGTTTTCTCTGCATCGGACTGTTTTACCGACTCTAGATTCTCAGTACCTTCAAGTCACTCTATCTGTAAGAGAAATTTGTAACCCTCTAATCATTAGGGCTTTTAGTGTCGTTATATTGCCGGTCTGAACGTGGCTGGGGTTGCTGAAACCCCGCGCGAGTGATCACGTTACAGTAACTGCATAGGGAAACTCAATGCTATTTTGGCTTAAATTTTAAAATTTTGGAATTTTGCACAAATTCTTCTTGCAATTTACTAACTGGTTCATGTTTATTACTAAAAAGTGAAACCGAACTAAAAATTGCATTATTTTGACACCTTTTTTGAATATTTTGAAAATATCCATTTTTTTAATCTGAAAAATACAATAAAAAAATATTTCATACAAAAAGGTGCATTGGCATTTTATTTCACTGTCCTCCCAGTAACAACCACCTAGATAGTAGTTCCACAAATCATATGAGCACAGAAAGAAATACCCAAAACATCCTACTGCACTAATTACAGCCCAAAATAATTTGGGGTTTGAGAAACCCCACGCGAGGGATGGTGTTAAGAAATTCCGCGCGAGTGACGGAGGGCTAGGATAGAGTGGAACATTATAACCTAACGGGTGACACGATCTTCATCCAAATAAATAAATAAAAACAACGACATCCAACCTTAGTCTCCCTTATCTTGTGTTGTTTCACGTGTCCACGGCTTCAGTTGATGTAGTCGCCAACCAAGTTCCGCGCTCAGACAACCAGACGTGAAAGGTTCGTTGATTTGTCCTGTCTCAAATTGTTTTGAAATATTTCCGAACACGGCAGAAACGTATCAAAAACATGAAGGTCGTGATGTAGAGTCTTTTATCTTATGATAACGGCGACAAACTATCTTCATTCTTCATTTTCAAACAATTTCATAAATATTCAATTTGTATTCAAATAAATAACTAACCCCTCTTATGCTTTCACTATCATCTTTATCGTGCAATCTTTTTTATTAACTAAGAAAACATTTTAATCATTAAACACCATAAATTCATGTAATTAACTTACAATAATACAGTCTGAGCAATATGACCATACGGTTGAAGCGCCCATAGTTTCTCACGACGTCGTGTGGCCGCATGGTACAATTTGTGTGATGTACTTCTAACCGTGCATCATTATGTTGTTTCCCAAACTCGTGCCTCGTATTCTAACACTGGTAGCCGACATCGATGCAACGTCACATTCTGAATGTACCAAATAATATGATGCCTTGCTCAACTATCATATGACGTCTACCAATTTATTCGAAGTTATTTGTTTACAATCAATAATTTTTATCGGAAATATTACAATTTGTTAATGGAAATAATCAATCCTCATTTCCAACAATGTCGGGTAGCTTCAAGTGCATTTTGACCGTCACTAATGTTACCCATCGCATTAATATCACACTACCTTGAAGTTCATGTAGCCTGCGTTGTAGACACTGTACAGGCTTGTCTTTGTATTGTACGTGCTTGGTTTCTAAATGGCGGCGGAGAAGAGATGGTTCACACGGTTATTGGAAAGAATTTCAGAGCAAATAACACACAGTGGTTTAGGTTTATCTTGTCACCAACTTTGATTAGACAGAACAAATAATGTTTGGTTAGAATGGACTTTTTCCCGTACCCCCTGGAAACTCCCCACGTACCCTGGGGGTCCGCGTACCACAGTTTGGGAACCACTGCTCTAAGCTAGAGTGGCGCATTATGAACTTACGGTTGACGCGCCCTCTATCCCAATAAACTTGAACGAACCAGCTGATGTTTACGTGATGGCCTCTTATCTCGCCTTGTATGATCGGCAGAGGATGCACTGGGCCAAATCTTACCCCGGGCCCAGATGGATACGGATCGTCTAAATGTCTCGTCTAGCAGTTAATTTTTATTTTCACACATCGAAAAAGATAAACAAACAATGGAAATGTTAAAGCCTCCACTAAGGGTGCCTTGGAAGTTTATTGTGATTGTTTGACATCAAGGCTGTGGCCAGTACCAACTAACATCTTGATATTGATTTAATTCTTAACAAATGACATCGTGACACATGTGATTTACCTTTAACCGTTTATCATATAATGGAAGAAGTATTTAAAAAATAACTTATGATGCCTTGCGCACGCAATTTGATCTCTCCCAATCATATGAAGATCTTCTATCATATGATGGATGATATGATATGTTCTAATTCAAGTTTGAAGCTCAGTCTGTAGTTGCAAACCTTCTTATTCCTACTCTGGGGATTCTACTTCCTTTTCTTACTCTTGACAATCAATATCGATATCTTTTGTTTTCACTAAGTTTCGCGTAAGAAACATTTATCCTAGTTTCAAAAGGTGCAGTTTTCCCCGTGGGGTTTTCTCTGTCTTGCTGCTCAGTACCTGAAGTAATTGCTACACAAATTCCGAATTCCTTTCAATTAAACATTGTAAACGAACAAAACTTCAATGGTATATTATTTGATATTAGAACTAGAGTAATTGTGAAATAGTTAATTTTATTATACGCGCTCTCTCGTTTCCTTTATAATCTAAGGTGACAATATAATTATCAAACACATCATAAACTCAAGATAAAATTTATCATCCTGTGCAATATGGCCTGACCAGTTGATGCGTCACCAACGTTAATAAGACAGAACAAATAATGTTTGGTTATGCTGGACTTTATCGCGTACCCCCTGGAAACTCCCCACGTACCCCTGGGGGTACGCGTACCACAGTTTGGGAACCACTGCTCTAAGCTATAGAGTGGCGCATTATGAACTAACGGTTGACGCGCCATCTATCCCAATAAACTAGAACTAACCAGCTGGGCCCCGATTCATGTACATTTTTATCCCGGTATAAGCAGAGTTAGGTGGTATAAGTGCGGTATAACTCCGAATCCAATTCATGAAGACTTATCCCGCCTATCACGGGGATAAGAAAATATGTAAACAGATGGCGGACATTTTAAATTTTGCGTCTATGTGTAAAACGAGAAAAGTTGTCATTACTCTCATAAAACAAATCAGAAACCGTCTCGGACCTAGGCCCAGATGTAGAAAATTATTCATAATACAACAGTGTAGGCCTAAAGTTCGATTAGGCTATAGGACTAGATAAAATTAATACTAACATAACACGTTTGACAAGCCCTTGGCCTCTCCTAGGCAACCCTAGGCCTGCACGACCTTGTTTTGACACAAATCCCGCACAAATAACTAGTTTTGATTACTAAAAGCCTTATGCAGATGAACAATAGTATGATAGTCCTAGGCTATTCCAAAATTTACGGTAATAATACGCCTTTTCTTTTCTTTTAATGATCTCACGCAATCTTCTGTCAATAAATAAAAATGTAAAACAAAAGATGGTGCAAATTTTTAGTGTTCTTTTGCAAATCTGCTGATTTACATGGCTGTGGAATGCAGTGGAAAAAACATTTGTTGTACTTGTTGTTGGATTGAAAATTTCTGATTGGATGAGAGTTGCTCAGACTTAACCAGGCCTTATCCTGCCATGTCCTGCATTATACCGTCCTTATACCACTTATACCCGGGATAAATGTACATGAATCGGGGCCCGGATGTTTACGAGATGACCTCTTATCTCGCCTTGTATGATCGGCAGAGGATGCACATGGGCCAAATCTTACCCCGGGCCCAGATGGATACGGATCTTCTTAATGTCTCGTCTAGCAGTTATTTCTTCATTTTAACACATCGCAAAAGATAAACAAACAATGGAAGGTGTTAAAGCCACAGCTAAGTGTTTACCTGCAAGTTGATTGTTATTGTTTGACATCAAGGCTGTGGCCAATACGAATTAACATTTTAATATTGAGTTAATTCTTAACAAATGAAACCGTGACACAATAAGTGATGTACCTTTAACCGTTCATCATATTTGATGAATTTGATCTCTCGCAATCATATGAAGAACTTCTATCATATGATAACGAAAACAAACTTTCAAAATTTGTCATTCAAAGTAGTGTATAGAACAAAATTTAATTCACATCAAACTTTACTTCAATTATTTATTTTCAATCAAAATAATTATTTTTCTTTTACAATTACTATCAACATCATTTCTTTTAACATGACCCTAGATAACAATATAATCATCAAACACACCATAAATTCATTTCTTTATCTTCCAATGTATCAGGCGGCGCAATATGACCGGTTTAAGCGGTTAGTTCAGTAGTTTCTGTCACTGTGGTGGAAATAGACACTGGTCTGTAGGCAATAGTGTGCATTTCCATCGTAAGGAGAAGAAGATGAAAGGTTCTATTATTCTCTGTTTTACTTGTTCATATTCAAGTTTGAAGCTCAGTCTGCAGTTGCAAACCTTGTTATTTCTACCTCGGGGATTCAACTTCCTATTGTTTCTCTTTGACAATACCGATCGTTTTTTTTTTCAAAAACTATGTTTCGCGTAAGAAACATTTATAATGAAATCAGAAGCTGCAGTTTTCCCCGTGGGTTTTTTTCTGTCTTGCTTCTCAGTACCTGAAGTAATTGCTACACAAATTACAAGTTCCTTTTAATTAAACATTGTTAAAGAACAAAACTTCAAAGGCAAATTATTCTTTATTGAACTAGAGTAATTAGGAAATAATTTATTTTTTTAATACACGCTCTCTCGTTTCCTTTATAAACTAAGAAAACAATATAATTATCAAACACATCATTAACTCAAGATAAAATATATCATCCTGCGCAATATGGTCTGACCAGTTGATGCGCCCTAGTTTACTCACGTCGTCTTTGTATTGCAAATTAATAGAAACTTAGAAACATGGTTTGTTGAACGAGGCAGCTTTTTTTTACTTAAAGACAAACTTATTTCAAAGTAGCAATTTTCCACCCCGCAACACGTAATAAAGGTTGTTAGTTCTTTATTTACTTTTTTTATACTTACTTTTTTTAAATTTAAATTAAAACATTCGTATTTAGAGTCTTCCCACTCAGTCACCGAACTAATTCCCCCGTCTGGGTCCGGGGTAGAAATGGCCCAGAGCATGGCTCTGCTAATCGTACAAGGCGATTCAAGAGAAAAGTCCACCTTGCAAACATCAGCTAGCAAGACGGGAGTATATTACTCCCCGAATCTAGAGGCGAGTTCTGGCGGTCGTCGTCGGGGAACATTCCCTTCCCCTTGACAACCTGCCCGACGACGAAGACAATAACAACACGGACGGTGACACAGACGAAGACGACCACGACGTGGGGGAAACCACCAACCCCTGCCCTCCCCATACCCTCCATTCCCTTTCCCTCTGTCCTTTGCCTGAGCCCGGCCTGATTTCGCCACAGACCACAGGCCCCCCCGACCCGACCCCGGCCATGATCACGCCCCGGCCACTTACTCTCATGCCCTACCCTTGCTTGTGGCTGGTTTTGAACAGCACAAGCCTGTCCACCTCGTGTCTTCCCACGTCATCCCTTACGTTCCTCCCCTTTAGAAAATTCCCCGTCTTGGCCCGGGGTAGAATTGGCCCAGAGCATGGCTCTGCTAATCGTAAAAGGCGATTCAAGAGAAAAAGTCCACCTCGCAAACATCAGCTATAGAAAGAGCGGAGTACCTTACTCCCCGAACCTAGAGGTAAGCTCTGGCAATCGTCGTCGTCGGGGACCTTGCCCCCTTCCCTTGACGACCCCCCGGCAACGATGACAATGACACAATGAACGATGACAAGACGATGACGACTGCGACGTGAGAAATCCCCCTTCCTCACCTTTCCCGTGGCTGGTTCTGACCAGCATGCCCCCCCCCCTTAGGCTAGAGTGGTGCATTATGACCTAACGGTTGACGCGTCCTTAATCCAAATAAACAAAAAAAAAAACTTAAAAAATATATAGTAGTTATAAACAAAACTAATAAATTATTTAACGAGTGTATTAAACTACTAACCGAGGTCTATATTTTTAACACTTACTTGTGTGAATTTTCGGAGACGTCCGTCTCCATCGTCAGACACTGACACACTGGCAATCTCACTGTGTTTCCGAAGCTTCCACCCATGTTGTTGTGCCCTAGTGACTTCTTACCTGACTAGATTGCGCCATATGGGGCTGAATTCTTTTGTGGTCTGGCTGATTACATTTTCAATGCATGACATGACTGCAGCTTCTTTTCTCTTCCTATGTCGGCATTCTCTTCTTTTAAGATTATTTTAACCCCCTCCCAATTGATGTTTTCCTTGCACACGTCGAAATGATCTTTTAATTTTGATGGCATCCTTGTCTTCCCTTCTATTGTTTTTTTTATGTTCACCTATGCGGATGTTTACTGGTCTTGATGTTTCCCCAATGTACTCTTGTTCACAGTCACACGGTATGGTGTAAATTACATTTCTTGACTCTTCTTTTGGATCGCTGGGTTTTGTTTTCGAAATTATGCTACGTAAGGTGTGTGATGATTTGAATACAGTTCTGACATTAAACTTCTTCGTGATGCGACGGAATTTTGCAGAAAATCCAGGAATATATTGTATCGACATTGTAGTGCGTGGTATGTCCTCTTTACGTTTTTGTTTAGTGGCATGACTGTTTAAAACATCAGTTGTTAACTTTTAGGATACCCATTAGCTGTATAAACGTCTGCCAGTAATTGTTGTTCTGTTTCAAGCTAATTGGTCCGAGCAGTTGTTTGTGCCCTAGCGGTTAAACAGCTGATTATGCCTTTCTTGACTGATAACGGGTGATTTGATTTAAAATTTATATATTGGTTTGTGTGAGTGGGCTTTCGGTAGATCGAGGTAGCTAATTTAGTTGTGATTTTGTTCCCATTGTCGGTAACTGATTTTGTGATTAGAATGTCCAAGAAGGGGGAGACAATTATTGTTTTCAACTTCCATAGTGAATTGTATATCCTTTGACTGTGAGTTAAGATGCTCCAAGTAACTATCCAGCTCCTCTTGACCGTGTGTCCAGACAGCCCATACATCGTCCACGTACCGACTCCACATTTCGGGTTTGAAAGTATATGATTCTATGGCCTTATCTTCAAAGTCTTCCATGTATATGTTGGCCAACAATGGAGAGAGAGGTGAACCCATGGCCAACCCCTTCACTTGCGGTAAATATCATCTTCAAACCTGAAGTAGCATTCAACAAGGCATATTGTCAACATCTCCATCAGGCTGTTTATCGGGACAGTTGTTCTCTCTTTAAGTTTCGGGTCCGATCTTAACCGTTTTCCAACTATCTTTAAAGTTTCAGCTCGAGGAATGCTAGGAAAAAGGTTAATCACATCGAACTTACTAGAATGACTTCAGAGTCCCAGGTTCGATCCTTGATCGAGGACACAAAGTCGTTAGTATTGTTGACAAATGAGATGGTTGATCCCGCTAATGGTTGTAGGATTAGAAGAAGATATCTTGATAGATTTTCACATGGAGAGTTCCTGGCGCTTACTATGGGTCTCAGTGGGACATTCAGTTTATGTATCTTTGGAAGTCCATACACGTGAGGTGTTTTACTATTGCGTGGTGTGAGGCGTGTGCGTAATACTTGCGGTAATCGTATTTTCCTTATGAGGTTATACATCCTAGTTTCTATTTGTTTGGTCGGGTCTTTAGGCATCTTTTGATAAGATGTAGATGTAAGAATATCTGTCATTTTGCTATTATAATCGTTTGTGTCAATAACAACTGTGGTGTTTCCCTTGTCAGCTGGGAGGATTTTGACCGACGCCGTCACGCTTTAATTTATTGAGGGTTGCCATCTTGCTCGCCGACAAGTTAGAAGGGGGCGGGCGCGTCTGTTTCTCTAATAGGGTCTTGATCTGGTGTCGCAGGTCATCTCTGCTTTCAGGTTTTAAAACACTTACTGCACATTCTACTGACGCTGCGATGTCCAGTCGGTTCAAATGTTTAGGGGACACAGCAAAGTTAAGCCCTTTCGATAAAAGTTGCGATTCCTCCTCTGTCAGTTGTTTGGATGAGATGTTTACGACAGTTTTTCCAAGAACATTATTGTGGTTTTGTGCATGAGCTAAATTTGTACTACTTGTCCTATCCTGTTCTTTGATGAGAGCGATAAGCTTCCTTTTATGTCGGTCTTTGAAATGATTAAAAATCTTACCGTGAATTATTTGCATGGTGGTGTTGTACGTTACATAATCGTCACCCAGGAGGTTCGACACTTCATGTGCAAGATTCTTGATCGTCAGCTCCTCACGATGTTTGCTACGTCTATGAAATTGTATTTGATCGCGGATGAATGCACGAGAGGCTTTGTCCGCGTTTGTCTGTGCTTTCCGTGTAGGGTAAACTGGAATTTTAATTCGAAAACCTTGTGGTATTACCCGCGATTCACGGCACTTGATCAGAAATGTAAGGTGATTCGAATGTTTCGCTAATTTTTCGTAAGATTTTTCTAAAATTCTGCAGCGTGACACCACATGTGGCGGGTGGTTGCGATACACTTCACTTAACTTGCGAGGCACTTCCGGAATTTGTTTCGCGATTAATTGCTTGTGTTGGACTTCTGAGGTTGACATGTTTAATTTAATGTTATGTATATTATTTTCAGAAGCTATTTGACCCGGATATATATAATTTAACGAGTCTATTAAACTACTAACCGAGGTCTATATTTTTAACACTTACTTGTGTGAATTTTCGGAGACTTCCGCCTCCATCGTCAGACACTGACACACTGCCAGTGTTATATTGCCAGTGTGTCAGTGTCTGACGATGGAGACGGACGTCTCCGAAAATTCACACAAGTAAGTGTTAAAAATATAGACCTCGGTTAGTAGTTTAATACACTCGTTTAATAATATATATATATATATATATATATATGTAGATGTGGATTCTGCGGTGATTTGCCCTGTGTTTTGAGTTGATGGCTCTAAAAAGAACCGTTCTTCTCGACGTTTCGAAAAGCTGTGGCTTTCCATCTTTAGGAGTCGATGCTGAGTCTGTGACGAACGGCAGTCGAATGGCATGAGCTCACTTCGTGCCTCCTTATAAAGCCTGGCCTGGTAACCAATCAGGGCTCAGACACGACCTGATTGGTGCGGGCGTTGTACCCCTGCGCCCTGATTCGTGCGCGCGTTGTACTCCTGTGTACGCGCCCTACTCCTGGCAATACCAGGATATATATATATATTATTTTCAGAAGCTATTTGACCCGGATATATATTATTATTATTATTATATTCATATATATATATATATTAAATTATTTTCAGAAGCTATTTGACCCGGATATATATTATTTAACGAGTGTATTAAACTACTAACCGAGGTCTATATTTTTAACACTTACTTGTGTGAATTTTCGGAGACGTCCGTCTCCATCGTCAGACACTGACACACTGGCAATCTCACTGTGTTTCCGGAGGCTTCCACCCATGTTGTTGTGCCCTAGTGACTTCTTCCCTGACTAGATTGCGCCATATGGGGCTGAATTCTTTTGTGGCCTGGCTGATTACATTTTCAATGCATGACATGACTGCAGCTTCTTTTCTCTTCCTAATGTCGGCATTCTCACTAGGGCACAACAACATGGGTGGAAGCCTCCGGAAACACAGTGAGATTGCCAGTGTGTCAGTGTCTGACGATGGAGACGGACGTCTCCGAAAATTCACAAAAGGAAGTGTTAAAAAAATAGACCTGGGTTTAGTTGTTTAATACACTCGTTAAATAATAATATATATATAATAAATATTATGTTTTACTGCATAACAAGTAGAGTTTTTTTTAAAGGCCTATCCCGCAAATTATATAACTTTTTACAATTTATTTCTTATGTGTTGAGACCAGATTATAGCCTAAGCCAAATAAGAACGCTTGTTTCTAAAGTTGTAATTTAACATTGCAATCTTGTATCATCACTCACCTTGTTTGGCATAGCAAATATAACAAAAGTGTTATTCGACGAGTGGTTTTAAACTACTAACCGGGTCATATTTTTAGCACTTGTGTGAATTTCTGAAGATGTCCGTCTCCATCGTCAGACACTGACACACTGGCAATGTCACTTTGTTCCGGAGACTTCCACCCGTGTTGTTGTGCCCAAGTGACTTCTTCCTGACTTGATTGCGCCATTTGGGCTGAATTCATTTGTGGCCTGGCTTATTAAATTTCAATGCATGACATGAAAAAGCAGCTTCTTTTCTTTTCCAAATGTCGGTTTGGTTATATAAAGTGTTATAAAACAGCAATAATTAATTTCAAAACTGGCACGCTCATCCACCAACGCAATGGTAAAAACCGTTCACGTCGCGGGCTTAGTAAAAGAGTCAACAAAGAAGTTTCCCCGTTGAAATTTCTTTATCGATTCTTCTAAAAACCCAAGCACCGTAAACAATAATAATGTTAGGCACGGAGGTTCTTTTATCTGAGCTCTTTGCCCCGACGCCCAAAACCAGGGCCACATGGACCGGATTGTGGGAAAAATACACTTTAATAAGAGAAAAAATTTTGCTTTTAATAAATATCCAGATATTAAAGACAGGTTGTCCAATTCTAAATATGGTAAAATATCAAAATGTTGTAAACATTAATATTTAATAAAAAATAATACTATTGCGCACTATATTCTTTACGCGGGCACCATAAATGTGTTTTTCGCCGCAGCCGCGTAGGAAAATAATGTTTTATATTTCGAGAGATGTGAATAAAGCATTGTTGAAGAAACAGACGCCACTTTTCGTCTGTCTTCATCGCATTTTGCATTTTCAAAGACGTGTTTGTTTTCTTGGACTAAATAACATTTCATTTTGAAATTTCGGAAGGAACATTAATCACAGTTTGTGTTGAAAACGAACGAAAAAAGTCCTCTTAGTTTGGATTTTGTTTGTAGGGCGAGCTGTTTTTTCAGATAAGTAAGAATCTTGGATAAGGTCATCGACTCATCGGTTTTATTCGCGGCTGGTTTGCTTTTCATCTCCCGACAATATTCAGCGAACCAGATTTGGATATTTTGAAAGTTTTTTACTTTTCTCTTGTAACTCATGGATGTAAAACGCTCAAATACCTATATTAGTTCTTTTCCTTTAGACGTTTAACTTTAAAGCTCACTCTCCCCTGCGATCGAATGCTGGTTCTGTCCATCACATGCATGTCCCACCAATCTCCGGGGAAGAATTTGACCCAGAGCATGGCTCTGTTAATCATAAATGCCGGGGGAAGAGATAAAGTCCATCGCGCAAACAAAGTTCTGGCAATAAGGGGGGAATTTGTGACACAAGAGGCAAGCCCCCCTTCCCTCCCCTTACCCGTGGCTGGTTCTGACCAGCATGGGCCCTCTTTACCATATCCCCTGGGGCCTAGGAGAGTAAGGCTTTATGACCTAACGGTTGACGATCCCATAATTCAAATAAATGTAAAAACAAACACGGTAGAATTGGCCTAGTTCATGGCTCTGCTAAAGTCACAATGAGATTCAGGAGAAAAGTCGACCTCGCTGTAGAGGCTTGTAGGAGCTTGTAAGAGGGAAGTATATTATCCCTGAAACTAGAGGCAAACTCTGGCAATCGACGTCGGGGACACTTCACTTTCCCTTCTTGACCCCCCCCGAGGGACGATGACTATGACATAACGAACGACGACAGTGACGTGACCGCGACGTGAGAAAGCCCCCTACCTCCCCTTACCCGCCGTAGTTTGGTTCTGACCAGCATGGGCCCCTCCTCCATACATCCCCTAGGTTCAGAGTGACGCTATAGGGTAGTATTTTACTCCCGAAACCGAGGCGAGCTTGGCATTCGTTGAGGGCCCTTTGCCCCCTTCCCTTGACGACCCCTCGCCCGACGATGACGACAATGACACCACGTATGATGAAGAAGACAATGACCACCGCGACGTGAGAACCCCCTTTTTCCTCCCCTTACCTGTGGCTGGTTCTGACCAGCATGGGCTGCTTCTACCCCCCCCCTAAGTAAGAGTGGTGCATTATGACCTAACGGTTGACGCTTTCCTTAATCCAAATAAACCAAAACCAAATTCTTATACGTAGAACTTAGAAAACCAAATGATCTCAAAAGTACAATTAACCCATTTTATTACCTAACATTTACAGGCGGCGCAATATAAACCTAACCGGTTGGGGAGCGCCCTAGGATCTCACGTCGTCGTCGTCGGATAGAATCCCGACTTCGTTGACAATAAACAACACAAAACAACGACGAGACAAAGCGATGACGACGGGGGAAGTGAGACCAGCATGCGCCCTGCCCCATTTTTCCCTAGGCTAGAGTGGCTCATTATGACCTAACTGTTGACGCCCCCAAATTTCCACTTAAACTAAAACATCTGTCCAGAGCAGTTATTTTCCCTAAGCCCATGGTCAGAGTATAGGACATGAGATTTAGCCTAACCCCTGTTGCTCGGCTGACTGCCCACCCCAGGTGTTTGGAATATTGGAAGAGTTGTAATGAAACTGGAAATAAGGGCTCTACAGTAACACTTTCCAAAAAAATGATTTGTCATCACTATTTTTCATTTTGTTTAAAAGTACAAAATTATGAGAATATATGTGATACTTTTTTGTGATGAAAGAGAGAAAATTGTGAAAATGTACGACTGTAGATCTGGGTATGTATGCATTGACGTCTTGGCAAGTTAGATGTACTAGACCCAGCGTATTGTTCTGTGCCAACTGTCAAATGTGTCCTTATCCCTCTCAATACAAACTAAGTCTTACTAAATTTATAAACCAAATTAAGTCTAGCAAAACAAGAGGCAAGCTCTGGCTTTCGTCGTCGAGGACCCTTCTCCTTCCCTAGACGATACCCCGGTCAACGACGACCATGACACCACGAAAATGACGATTTTATTGACATCCACGACGTCAGAAACATTCAGTCTGGGCCGGAGTAGAATCCGGCCCAGAGCATGGCTCTGCTAATCGTAAGAGGCGATTCAAGAGAAAAAGTCAACCTCGCAAAAATCAGCTAGTAACAAAGGGGAAAGAGTATATATACTCCCCAAAACTAGAAGCGAGCGCTGGCAATCGACCTGCACCGTTTGCCAAGATGGACTATAGATGTTTCGTTTTACTCTTTAGCTAGTAACAAAACCAGTGGCGAAATCGTGCTATTGTGCGCTGGTTTCTGTAGCACCACACCATAAATCATCCATTCCATTAAACTGATTTTTTGATAAGTTCTATGGTATGTATTGTAAAATTAAGTATTCAAAAGTATCCGCGGCCCTGCTGCAGAGATGACGCTGATGGTCAACTTTTTCATACCACGTAGTACATGGTGGTGATGGTTTTTAACCAAGCATATTATGTAGAAACCTGCGATGTGCTCCGCACCGAATTTGACGACTTTTAAGCCCTTTTAGCACCCCAACGACAGGGAATAACACGGGTAAAACGAAACGCAAACCGGTCTTCTGGTGCTATCGGGACCGCGCACTCGGGCTCTGATAGGTTCGCCCGCTAGCCGCGCACCTTGCAATCACTTCACTCGTCATGAGTCAGTCTTCAACCCTACAGCAGCGCTGTAGGTAATTGTTGTTTAATTAAATTGATTTCAGTTTAATTGTCATTCAATTTTTTGTATTTTAGTGGAGGAGGTGGATATTGTGACAACCTCACACACCCTCCTTTCCTGTCACACATAACCCATATGCATGATTTACGTTTGCTGATATTAGCACCACCTGTTATAATGTCCACGAGCCGCCACTGAACAAAACCCTTAAACTTCTAGACACTGTCCACCATGGTGGTCTTCGTCTTGCTTTTGGTGGCATTTCGAACAAGCCCGGTAGTCAGCTTGTATGCCGAGTCAGGTGTGTCCTCCCTTTGGGAGAACGGCGAAACCTCTTTATGGTACGTACGTTATAAAAATTAAATCTAGCTAACCATCCATCAAACCATGATGTTTTCAATGTGAAATATGTCAGACACTTTGATAAAAAAACCGGGTGGCAACCCTTCCAACGGGGTTAAGATGTAAACTTTTGTTTGATCCTACAGAATTTAATCTGCCAACAGTTTTAATTTTGTTTTTAGCAATAACCCCGCCCTTTATCTACACCAGAGCCGATTATTCTATTCGACCTTTGTCCTTTTGATAAAAAAATCTACTTGCGCTAGTGTATTCAAAATTAACTTTAGAAAGATTTGCCATGAACACAAAGTTTACTTTGGTATTTACAGATGGCTCCAAAATTGACAACAAGGTTGAAGTGCCTTTTATTGCTCCACTTAAAATGAACGTTTCAGGCTAAGCGACGTGTGTTCAGTTTTCACTGCAGAGTTATTTGCCATCCGTGAAGCTTTTCAATAATTCTCGCTGTCGTTGTGGAGAATACCTTTGTGTTCAGATAGCTTAAGTTCACTTCAAGCTATAAAAATCATGTATTTAGTCATTTTTTGGTACAAGACATCCAATTCTATTTTGAAAAACTAACCTTTTAGGGATACATAATAGAGTTTTGCTGGATACCTGGACACGTGGGCATACAAGGAAATGAACACGCTGATCGGGGTGTTTAAAGGGAAACTTTCCCCAGCGTCGCGACGTGATTTCAATCTAGTTCCCGTTTCCAGATGTCAAGAGTGGATTCAAGCAAAGATTGTTGGATTGCGACAAGCATCTAAGCATCAAAATTGCGTAGTGTGATGCCCACACTGACTAATCAAATACGTCCCACCCACGTCTCGACTCTCACGTAGAGAAGAGGTTATTCCCATATGTGACACATGTGATGCACCTGTAACTGTACATCATATGCTAGCAGAATGTACCAAATATGATGCCTTGCGCACGCAATTTGGTTTCTCCCAATCAAATGAAGAACTACTTTAATATGATAACGGCGACAAAATTTAAATTTATCATCGAAGTAATTTAATTAGCCAGATTTTATTCAAGTTATCACATTTCCTCACTTATTACCATTCGATGATAATTTTCTGTTGCTACTACATAACAATCATTATCTATGAAATTTATAAACTAAGAAATTAATTAATCGTCAAAACCACCAGTATAACTCATTTCAATAACGTTTTTATATCACAGGCGGCGCAATATTACCTAGAAGTTAGGGCGTTCTAGTTTTTACGTCGTAGTTTTGCGGTGACATTCAGTTGGATGAGACTTGAGAAGTATTTTTTCAGTTTTGTGTTAAACGTCCCCTTTGTTACCCACGTATCCATACACAAATGTGATTTTACCAATTATGAGCCTTGCGAACGCGATTTGATCTCTCCCAATCACATGAAGAACACATGACGTTATATTGTCGACAAACACTATAAATTTCTCATTCAGAGTAATTTGTTTACCCCGTCTGTGCACGGGGTAGAAGAGATAAAAGTCCATCTCTCAAACATCAAACAAGTTAGTATATGGAAATATATAACTGCAGACAAGACAATGACGACCGCGTCGTAGGAAATCCTCCTGGGATCCCCTTACCAGTGGCTGGTTCTGACCAGCATGAGTCCCTCCTCCCATATCCCCAAAGCTGGAGTGGTGCATTATGACCTAACGATTGACGCGTCCTTAATATAAAAAAAATAAAACATAAATATTTTTGTTATGATATTATTATCATCATCAATTTATTTTGTTATATATACACTTAGAAACAATCTAATCATTAAACACACCATTATCTCATCTCATAAACTTTCATTATCTCAGGCGGAGCAATATGGACCTACCATGTTGAAGCGCCCTAGTTTCTCACGTTTGTCGTAGTGTTCTCTCTCTGGATCTGTGACACGCCTTATTCCAACTCGGTCCCCAGTTCATAATATTTATGGTGTTATACGTTTAAAAGGCAAAGGTTAAGGTGGCCCAATCACTTGACGACGCAGCGATGTACTTGGCGCAGAGTCCGAGGTGTCACGATGAGTTCTCCGAGTCCCAAGTCTACCACGTTGTGAGGAGACCCAAAAATGACACACTGCTAGTAGAAAGGGAGATGTGCTACAGTTGTTAGGGCACCAGATGACACACTGCTAGTAGATGGTAGATTGTAGCTACCACGTTGTGGGTAGACACAGATGACACCTGCTAGTAGATGGGAGATTGTAGAACCCCGTTTTATTAACTCTTCTTCAAACTAACAAAAACTATTTTTGGGCGACTCGTCCCTTAATTGTGCGCTGGTGTGCTGTGTAGCACCCCCACCATAAATCATCCATCTCCATTAAACTGAATTCTTTGATAAGTTCTATATGTATGTATTGTAAAATTAAGTATATTCAAAAGTATCAGTGGCCGTCACTGCAGAGATGGCGCTAATGGTCCAACCTTTTTACACCGCGTAGTATACACGGTGGTGATGGTTTTTAACCAAGCATATAATGTAGAAACCTGCGATGCGCTCCGCGCTGAATTCAATGACTTTTAAGCCCTTTTAGCACCTTAACGACAGGGAACTACACGAGTAAAACGAAACGCAAACCGGTCTTCTGGTGCTATCGGGACCGCGCACTCGGGCTCTGCATAGGTTTCGCCCGCTAGCCGCGCACCCTTGCAATCACTTCACTCGTCATGAGTCAGTCTTCAACCCTACAGCAGTCGCTGTAGGTAATTGTTGTTTAAATTAAATTGATTGCAGTTTAATTGTCATTCAATTATTTGTATTTGAGTGGAGGAGGTGGATATTGTGACAACCTCACACACCCCTCCTTTCCTGTCACACATAACCCATATGCATGATTTACGTTTGCTGTATATTAGCACCCACCTGTTATAATGTCCACGAGCCGCCACTGAACAAAACCCTTAAACTTCTAGACACTGTCCACCATGGTGGTCTTCGTCTTGCTTTTGGTGCATTTCGAACAAGCCCGGTAGTCAGCTTGTATGCCGAGTCAGGTGTGTCCTCCTTGGCAGAACGGCGAAACCTCTTGATGGGTACGTACGTTATAAAAATTAAATCTATGCCTAACCATCCATCAAACCATGATGTTTTTCAATGTGAAATATGTCAGACACTTTGATAAAAAACCGATGGCAACCCTTCCAACGGGGTTAAGATGTAAGCTTTTGTTTGATCCTACAGAATTTAATCTGCCAACAGTTTTTAATTTTGTTTTTAGCAATAACCCGCCCTGATCTACACCAGAGCCGATTATTCTATTCGACCTTTGTCCTTTTGATAAAAACTCTACTTGCGCTAGTGTATTCAAAATTAACTTTAGAAAGATTTGCCATGAACATCAAAGGTTTACTTTGGTATTCACAAGATGGCTCCAAAATTGACAACAAGGTTGAAGTGCCTTTTATTGCTCCACCTTAACTGAACGTTTCAGGCTAAGCGACGTGTGTTCAGTTTTCACTGCAGAGTTATTTGCCATCCGTGAAGCTCTTCAATACATTCTACGCGTCGTTGTGGAGAATACCTTTGTGTTCAGATAGCTTAAGTTCACTTCAAGCTATAAAAATCATGTATTCTAGTCATTTTTTGGTACAAGACATCCAATTCTATTTAGAAAAACTAACCTTTTAGGGATACATAATAGAGTTTTGCTGGATACCCTGGACACGTGGGCATACAGGGAAATGAACAAGCTGATCGGGCTGTTAAGGAAGCTTCCATGCGTCGCGACGTTGATTTCAATCTAGTTCCCGTTCCAGATGTCAAGAGTGGATTCAAGCAAAGATTGTTGGATTTGCGACAAGCATCTAAGCATCAACTTGCGTAGTGTGATGCCCACACTGACTAATCAAATACGTCCACCCACGTCTCGACTCTCACGTAGAGAAGAGGTTTATTCCCATATGTGACACATGTGATGCACCATTATCCATACATCATCTGCTATAGCAGAACGTACCAAATATAATGCCTTGCGCACGCAATTGATTTCTCCCAATCAAATGAAGAACTACTTTCATATGATAACGGCGACAAACATTCTAAATTTATCATCGAAGTAATTTAATTAGCCAGATTTTATTCAAGTTATCACATTTCCCTCACTTATTACCATTCCGATGATAATTTTTCTGTTGCTACTACATAACAATCATTATCTATTGATTTATAAACTAAGAAATTAATTTAATCGTCAAAACACACCCAGTATAACTCATTTCAATAACGTTCTATATCACAGGCGGCGCAATATTACCTATGAAGTTAGGGCGTTCTAGTTTCTTACGTCGTAGTTTTGCGGTGACATTCAGTTGGATGAGACTTGAGAAGTATGTTTCAGTTTTTTGTGTTAAACGTCCCCTTTGTTACCCACGTATCCATACACAAATGTGATTGTACCAATTATGATGCCTTGCGAACGCGATAAGATCCCTCCCAATCACATGAAGAACACATGACGTTTATATTGTCGACAAACACTATAAATTTCTCATTCAGAGTAATTTGTTTACCCCCGTCTGTGCACGGGGTAGAAGAGATAAAAGTCCATCTCTCAAACATCAGCAAGTTAGTATATGGAAATATATAACTGCAGACAAAGACAATGACGACCGCGTCGTAGGAAATCCTCCTGCATCCCCTTACCAGTGGCTGGTTCTGACAAGCATGAGTCCCTCCTCCCCATATCCCCAAAGCTGGGTGTGCATTATGACCTAACGCTTGACGCGTCCTTAATATAAATAAATAAAACATAAATATTTTTTGTTATGATATTATTATCATCATCAATTTATTTTGTTTTAAACACTTAGAAAAAAAATCTAATCATTAAAAACCCATTATCTCATCTCATAAAAATTTCATTATCTCGGCGGGGCAATATGACCTCCATGTTGAAGCGCCCTAGTTTTCACGTCGTCTAGTGTTTTCTTCTGGATCTTGACACGCCTTATTCCCCTCCCCCCGAGTTCAAATATTTATGGTGTTATACGTTAAAAGGCAAAGGTTAAGGTGGCCCAACACTTGACGCGCAGCCCCGGGACTTGGGGCAGAGTCCGAGGTGTACGATGAGTTTAGCCCCCAAAACCACGGGGGAGCCCAGAGACCACTGCAGAGAAGGAGGGAAGGGGAAAAACAGATGACACATTAGTAGAAGGAGATTGTACTACCACGTTGTGGGAACACAGATGACACAGTAGAAAAAGGTAGATTGTAGCTACCACGTTGTGGGGAGACAGAGCCCCCTGCTAGTAGAGGTAGATTGTAGCTACCCCCGTTGTGGGAGACCAGATGACCACTGCAGGAAAGGTAGATTGTAGCTACCCCCCTTGTGGGTTTGGGCACCAGATGACACATGCTAAGATGGGAGATTGAGCTACCCGTTTTGGGTAGACACAGAGGGCACACTGCTAGTAGATGGTAGATTGTAGCTACCACTTTGGGTGGGGAAAACACAGATGACACACTGCTAGTAGATGGTAGTTTTGTAGCTACACACTGGCCCCTGGGTTCATCATATTTCATGGTGTTATCTTTACAGGCAGATCAAGGTTTCAATCACTTAACGACGCCGCCGATGTACTTGGCGCAGAGCCGAGGTGGTCACGATGAGTTCTCCCGAGTCCCAAGTCTACCACGTTTGGGGAGACACAGATGACACACTGCTAGTAGAAGGTAGATTGTAGCTACCACGTTGTGGGGAGACACAGATGACACACTGCTAGTAGAAGGTAGATTGTAGCTACCACGTTGTGGGTGGGACACAGATGACACACTGCTAGAAGATGGTAGATTGTAGCTACCACGTTGTGGGGAGACACAGATGACACACTGCTAGTAGATGGTAGTTTGTAGCTACACACTGGCCCGGGGGTTCATCATATTTCATGGTGTTATACGTAACAGGCAGATCAAGGTTTCAATCACTTGACGACGCAGCCGATGTACTTGGCGCAGAGTCCGAGGTGTCACGATGAGTTCTCCCGAGTCCCAAGTCTACCACGTTGTGTGGGTAGACACAGATACACACTGCTAGTAGAAGGTAGATTGTAGCTACCACGTTGTGGGGAAACACAGATGACACACTGCTAGTAGAAGGGTAGATTGTAGCTACCACGTTGTGGGGAGACACAGATGACCCCACTGCTAGTAGATGGTAGATTGTAGCTACCACACTGGCCCTGGGTTCATAATATTTCATGGTGTTATACGTAACAGGCAGATCAGGTTTCAATCACTTGACGACGCAGCCAAATGTACTTGGCGCAGAGTCGAGGTGTCACGATGAGTTCTCCCGAGTCCCAAGTTACCCACGTTGTGAGGAGACACAGATGACACACACTGCTAGTAGAAGGTAGATTGTAGCTACCACGTTGTGGGTAGACACAGATGCCCACACTGCTAGTAGAAGGTAGATTGTAGCTACCACGTTGTGGGTAGACACAGATGACACACTGCAGGAGATGGTAGATTGTAGTCCCACGTTGTGGGGAGACACAGATGACACACTGCTAGGAGAGGTAGATTGTAGCTACCACGTTGTGGGGAGACACAGATGACCCACTGCTAGTAGAAGGTAGATTGTAGCTACCACGTTGTGGGGAGACACAGATGACCCCACTGCTAGTAGAAGGTAAGTTATAGCACACACTGGCCCTGGGTCAATTCTATATCGCCGGGACAGAGCCAGAAGCAGCAATGCAACTTCCATCAACTATACAAGCCCATTTCCAAAACGAGTAACTGTAGACCTGCGCTTCCTTTTACTAGAACCTTTCCTAACCTCCAATATTCCCTCCCAAAGTTGAAGAACCGTGAGTACGGCCAAGCTTGGAACTCAAGCATATTGACTAACACGAAATTCTGCACTTGGTTTAACCATTAGATCTTTCAACTGGCAATCCACAGAAGCGTCGTTGCATAAACAAGAGTATTAATGTCATCACTAAAAATTTTGGGGTTAGAACAAATACTTTAAATAAGCAGAATACTGTACAAAACCGTGTCATTTAAAGGGGGGAACTTACGGTAAACAGCCATATTAATTAGCTGTCAAAAAAAAAGTTATCAAAAAATAACACTTTGTTGCTACGGAACAAAAAAAACACAACGAGTTCAGCTACAAAATAGCAAATGACATCGAAATTAAAAATTTAAAACACACGAATAATAACATAACTTTCTCACTAACAATACCACACGTAGTACATATTCCCCTTGACCTATTAATATCAAATAGTTACAAAACAATAACACAATTCAAGAACATACTTAATAAACACTTTTCCAGAATGTTACAAATCCATGTCTATTCCCCTACATTAATAATAAAAAAAATCATTTGAAACTGTTATTTTCCCTTCAAAGCTGAAAGAAGCTAAGTTATTCCACTTATAAGAAAAAGGGCTCTCTAAACGACCCAAACAACTTTCGGCCAATATCTTTCTGTCTTCCTTTTCAAAAAATCTTTGAAAAAGCCTTTTATGCCCGCTTAACCTCTTTTAAAATCCAAAAACAACATTTTATCACCAAACCAACATGGTTTCCCAAAAAAGGTAAATCAACTACCACAGCTACTTTTTTTACTTCTTTCAACTATCCACGATGCACTTGATAAAAAGACGTTCCCATAGGCATTTTTTACGATCTTAGAAAGCATTCGACACCATCGATACTCTATCTTACTATGCAAATTAGAATTAATGGGAATCAGGGGCCAGGCCCACTCCTGGATCTCCTCTTACCTATCTGACGGTCTCAAATAGTCGAAATCCGCCCAAAATCAAAACTAACACTACCCCTTTAAATTCTCAACCGCTGATCCTGAAAGTGGTGTCCCAAAAGGAACCATTCTTGGACCACCCTTCTTCCTCCTTTTGTCAACGATATGCCAGAATGTTTCGTCGCGACGTTTATTTCAAACTAGTTCCCGTTCCAGATGTTTAAGAGTGGATTCAAGCAAAGATTGTTGGATTTGCGTCAAGCATCTTGGGATGTGTGCAAAAAAACAAATTGCGTAGTGTGATGCCCACATTGGCTAACAAAATTCGTCCACCTACGTCTCGACTCTCACGTAGAGAAGAGGTGGTATTGTCTAGACTTGTATAGGGGACACCCCGCCTAACACACGGATATCTCTTTAAAAGAGAAAAGGTTATTCCCATATGTGGCACATGTGATTACCTTTAACCCTACATCATATGCTAGCAGAATGTACCAAATATGATGCCTTGCGCATGCAATTGATCTCTCCCAATCATATGAAGAACTTCTATCATATGATAACGGCGACAAACTTTTTAAATTTCTCATCCCAAGTAATCTATTTAACAAACTTTAATTTACTTCATACACATTTCTTTCATTTCTTTATTTTCATTTACATACATAACTTTTATTTTGCTATTACTTTCTTCATCTTCAATTTATTTTGTTATTTATACACTTAGAAAAAAATCTAATCATCAAACATACCTGCATTAACTCTTCTAATTTACTTTCATTCACAGGCGGCGCAATATGACCTAAACCGGTTGAAGCGCCATAGTTTCTCACGTCGTTCGTTCACCGCTGGTACACTAACAAAATACGTCGATGATTTCAGCCATATACTCATAGCACAAAAAAAATCTTTAGCACCACTCTCACAAATGTCCAACGAACAAGCTTCCATAATGTCACAATACTGCAACAAAAACCTCCTTTCTATTCCACTGTCAAAAACAGTGTATTTAAATTTCCACTCACAAGTAACTCCATCCACCGAAAGCCTCCTCATTCGCATCTCATCTAAGAGCATTGCCTGCTCTGACGCCATCAAGTTCCTGGGTCTACATATGACTTACACCCTTGATTGGACAGACCACATAGACGCTGTTTGCTCAAAGATAAAGAGTGGTTGTTTCCTCCTCAAAAGAATTAAAGCCCTAGTCAACTACAACGTCCTTATTCTCATATACCATGCTCACATCCACTCACACATATCGTACGGACTTATTTTCTGGGGAAACTCGCCACAAGCTATAAGAGTTTTTAGATTACAAAAACGGGCCATTCGAATTATAGTAGGAGCCTCTTGGCGTACCTCGTGTAGAAATATCTTCCCTACCCAAAAAATCTTGACCTTAGCAAGTACTTTAATACAAATTGCAGCAGTCTTTATCAAATCAAACCCTCACCTCTTCAAATTAAACTCAACTATTCATGACCATGATACACGATCACAATCAAAAATTCATGTCCTAACTCACAATACAACGCGTTTCTCCAAAGGAACTCATTACCAATTCTAACAATCTACACTCATCTACCACCAGAATTAAAAACATACAATCACTAGACTCTTTCCAAAACACATTGAAATCATTTCTAATAGAGCATTGCTTCTACACAATCAATGAATACCTTCATCCAGCTGACTTATAACTTAATTTAGTGCGCCCGGACATACAAATACCCCATCCATAGCTTTACACTCAACTTTCCTTCACATTCCTGACACTTGTATGTATGAACATGAATATAATTGAAAATATGCAATTCAAGACAAAAATAAGTACCAATAATGTATAGAAATAGAAGGGAAGATTTTATGAAATGTATATTTTATGTATAATTTTATAAGTTAACAATGTATGTATTATTCTTAACCATAGGCTAGGCTATTCACTTTCTCCATTAAGAGTTATACTTGAGCAATGTACCAGTCAAGGTGAATAAAATTTATTATTATTATTATTATTATTATTATTATTTTTAATGAAATGCTACTTTGAAAATCAAGTCCCACTTTCCAGCCAGTTTTAGCAGTCATCCCGAAGTTATTTTTCATAAAAGTCTGTTAATGGTAAAAGGCGATTTAAGAGAAAAAGCCCGTCACGCTAACATCAGCTAGTAAGTTTATTTTACTCCCCGTAACAGGAGGCGAGCTCTGGCAACCGACGTTGGGGACACCTCCCCTTTTGCCGGCAACGAGCATGAGAACACGAACGATGAAAAAAGCGATGACGATCGCGATGAGAGAACCCCCACTTTTCTCCTTCTACCCGTGGCTGGTTCTGACCAGCTGGCCCTCCCCTCCCCCTCATATCCCATATAGGATAGGGTGGTGCATTATGACCTAACGGTTGACGCGCCATTAATTCAATGAACCATCAGAAAGTGTGCGCTCCTAAACGTAAGTAAACTGTTATTCTTCTCCACACACGTTCATTTATACTAACACACAAAAAACTTAAATATTTACTCCTTTATAATAAAGTAGCAAATAAAATACATAAATTAGTATTTTGAGTCGACCCATTCAGTCCCAATTAACGGATTTGAAGTAAGGGACATTAAATTTACCATGCCAACCCTGGAGCCGACACCTTCGACGAGCGAACAAAGACTAGTCTTATAAACTTGAGACATTTTTACTAAAAGTTAACAACAATGTGGCAATCATAAAACATCCATGTGCCAATAGAAAGGCGTTACCTAAAATATCTGTGAGAGAACATTAACTATTAATGTCGGTCCATCAAGAAATAAATTTGTAACAATTCAAATATTTTCCATTGAAAATTACCTAAACATAAGCTTACCTTAGATACCATGCGAGTTAAGTTTTTAAAATACGATTTAGGGAATAATTAGAACAACTGAGATTTCAGAGGGTTGTTTGTGGGTTGAAAAGTTATTTGTTATTGCAATGATACCAACTGTTGTGTTGTGTTGTGTGTTCTCCCCCGTCTGGGCCCAGGGTAGAATTGGACCAGAGCATGGCTCTCTAAATCGTACAAGGCGATTCAAGAGAAAAAGACCACCTAGCAGTAAGCTAGTAAGAGGGGAGTTTATTACTCCCCAAAACTAGAGGCGAGCTCTGGCAATCGTCGTCGGGGACACCTTTCCTTGACGACCTCCCCAACAACGATGACAATGACACAACAAACGATGACTAAGACGATGACGACCGCGACGTGAGAACCCCCACTCATCCCCCTCCACTGGCTGGTTCTGAACAGCATGGGCCCTTCCTCCCCATATCCCCTAGGCTAGAGTGGCCCTTTATGACCAGATGGTTGACGTGCCCTTGATCCAAATAAACCAATACATTTAAATTATTTATTTATTTTAAATATGAATAAAACGTTTTTTATGTAAACTGATTTACACCATTTACTACTAGTCTCCAAAATTAATAATAATGGCATAGAAACCCAAAGTAAAAGCACAAGAAAAGAGAGCTGTGTATACTTTAGACACTCTCAACCACCAACGCGATTGTAAAGACAGTTCACGACGCGGGCCTAGTAACAAAGTCGATAAAGAAGTTTTCCCGTTGAAACTTCTTTATCGACTCTGTTAGTACCAAACACCGTAGAACAATAATAATGTTAGGCACGGAGGTTCTTTTATCTGAGCTCTTTGCTCCGACGCCAAGACCAGGGCCACATGGAGCCGGATTGTGGGGAAAATACACAGTAATGGGAGAAGAAATACACTAAACACCCAGACATTTTAGAATAAGTTGTCCAATACCAACTATGGTAAAATATAAGAAAAGTTGTAAACAATTATTATTAATAAAAAAAAAACTATTGCGCACTATTTTCTTAGGCGGGGCACCACTAATGCGTTATTCGCCGCAGCCGCGTAGGAAAATAATGATTCATATTTAGAGGGCGGTGGGTAAGGCATCGTTGAGAACAGACGCCAGTTTTTGTCTGTCTTGATTGGTTTTCACACCTACAAAGTCGCGTTAGATTTCTCTAGACTAATTTACATTTCATTTTGTAATTCGGAAAGAAGATTAATCACAGTTTGTGTTGATAACGGATGAAGAAGCTCTCTCAAGTTTGGAGGATGTTTGTAGGGCGAAATGTTCTTTCAGATAATTAGGGATCTTGGATTTGTCATCGGTTTATTGTCTGGGCTGGTTGGTTTTTCATCTGCTGACAATGTTCAGCAAGCCAGACTTGGATATTTTGAAAGTTATTTACTTTTCTCTTGAAACTCATGGATGTCAACAATCAAATACCTATTTTTTGTTCTTTCCTTTGGATGTTAGAACTTTTCAAGCTCACTCTCCCTGCGATCGAATGCTGGTTCTGTCCATCACATGCATGTCCCACCAACCCCCAGGGAAGAATTTGGCTCAGAGCATGGCTCTGTTAATCATAAATGCCTGGGAAGAGATTAAGTCCATCTCGCAAAAAAAGCTTGCAATTAGAAGATTATTCCTGAAACTCGAGGCGAGCTCTGGCGGTATTCGTCGGGGACATCCTCTCCCTTCCTTTGGCGACCTCCACGACGACGATGACTATGACACAACAAACGATGATGAAAACGATAATGACCGCGACGTGAGACCTCCTTCCTCACCATACCCGTGGCTGGTTCTGACCAGCACGGGCCCCTCCTCCTTATATCCCCTAGGCTAGAGTGGTGTATTATGACATAACGGTAGACGCGTCCTTAAACCAATTAAACCAAAACGAATGTCCAACGCTGAAAATCAGTTCTGTGACTGAGTGCATAGACTCCATATGCTGGTTAGAGCAGATGGAGGGTTCGGAAGCTAGTATAACGGCTTCGTTATCCTCGACGTCTGCTCGGCAGTCCGGGTACGTGGAGGAACCTATATCACTGTCAAAGTTACACCGTCATTTCGGATGGGACGTTAAGCCGTTGGTCTTCTTGGTACTTTTCGAAAGGAGTAGGCTACGTGCCGGTACCAAGTTTCCCCTCTTCCCTTCTATTCATCCTTCAGCCTCATCTATCACCACTCATCGTTCGATTAGCCAAAGTGCATAAATATGAGACGTTAAGCAATATCCAATCAATCAATACGAATACGAATTTATTTATTTTATTTGACCTTGCCCAAGCCGTCACTTAATTGTTTTAAAACGACAGTAATAAACCTACACCTTTAACTCCAGTCTGGGTCAGAGGAAGAATAAGCCCAGGGTTTTCTTCCGCCGATCGTACAAGACAACAGCAAACATCAGCTTGTATAATAGATGAGTATATTAATTCCCGCAACGAGAGGCGAGCACTGGCCGTCTTGGTGGATCTCTTTGCCTCCCCTTGACGATGACCCCTGAACGACACATTTGGCAGTTGGCACATAGCTATTCGTTCGGTCGGTGAGAATCCAACGTATATGAAACTAAACATACTTGTCAATAAAGTATTAGCTACATTGACAGCTCTACATTCGTAGATTTTATGTTTATCACACACACTGAGAAAATTTTTTACCATAATATTGCTGAAATAAAGGAATTATTAAGCTAATCTAGCCAAATGTTCATGTGCTATTGAGACACATATTTATATTGCTAATTTAGAAATATGAATGTAGCTGGAGTTTTGAAAAAGTATTAATGAAAAACTTACAAACAATAATGCTGATCGCCTGATAAATATTTATGCTATGTAGGAAGGTAATTCTTCAAACTTTGAAAATCATTTAGTCAAATGTAGTAACACTATTCTTCTCAGTAGCAGAGTACTTAATTGATCTACATACATAGTTCAGCTGATTAACAAAAATAGTTCAGCTGATCTACATGTACAGTTTTGCTGATCTACATATACAGTTCAACTGATCTACATATACAGTTCAACTGGTCTTAACGGTTCTTCATAATTTGAATTATCGAAGACGCTACATGAGAAGTATAGCTTGACAACAAAATGTTATGCAATTAACTAGTTGTCTCAATAGCACATGAACATTTGGCTAATTTGCTTAATAATTCCTTTATTTCAGCAATATTATGGTAAAATAAATTCTCAGTGTAGGTCTATCTCGTAGCCTGGAGTGCGATCAGGAGGATGCAACTACTAACCACGTGGAGGGCGCATGCTATACTGTAACATTGAAGCCTACATGGGCCTTAATTAAGCGATGGGTCTACAAGGCCTAACCCGATGGGCCTATTATCGACGTCCCTAGATTATATTGCGATTGCACCGCCGTTTAGATGTTAATCTTAACGTCAAGATGGCGGTTTGTGGCTAGCCTATTTTGAGGTTATGTTGACTAGTAGACTTATGTTACAGTGGTCTATTATCAAGGTCACTTGGGATGCATAGGAATAGTGTTTACTGCAGTGTTACACTAAATAAACTGATAAACACATAGACACAGGTGAACGAATTAAGTTTAGTTCTTTTGAATCTGCCGCTGATTAGGGACGTAAGAAAATGGCGGACGGAAAGGTATGCATAAGATCTCCACGTAATTATACAGAGCTCAGTGCTTCTAACCTGTAAAATGTATTCATGTCGGCGCTATATACAGATGAACGGCTGTATAATCCGTTCACTCACTTCAGACGCCTCGTGTGGGTTGTCGAGAAAACACTTCACGTATGCCCTACTATATGTCGAACGCGAACGGTGGCCGATCGTTGAACGGAGAAATGGCAAAAGCCGAACCATAGAATACTAGTATACCCTCCACCAGAACGAAAACACACACACAACGCTAATCAAGCAGAGCACAGCGCACACACATCCAACCTCAAAGAAGTAAACCACAAGACTGAACTAAGACGAGATTCAACATGACATGCAGTGAAACTAGACGAATTGTTTGTGTGTTTTAGCAAAACGTTTCAAGTGATTTTTAAAATTAGCAAACATATTCATGTGTATTCCAACGGTGGTTTTCTTAAAAAACTGTTTGTGTATTCCAGTAGAATGTTCTCCTACCGTGACAAACAATTTTCCTGATGGCGGGCTTAGACAAATGAATTTCTAGGTAGCTGACCATTGTGTCTAGACGAATTATTTAGTAACATTGTTTGGCTAAAACACAATAATAGTTCTTGAACAAATTTAGAATATGACTATTTCTAAATCACCTTAATGTTTTGCAAGTTAGTTCATGTAATTCATGTGTTTTAGCCAAACAAAGCTTAGATAAAGTCGTTTGGTAAATATTTTTCTCCGTGTACAGAATTCGAATAGGCCACACACACGTCTAACTCACGGATATCCATTTACCAGAGAAAAGGTTAATCCTAGATGTGACACATGTGATGTACCTTTAATTGTACATCATATGCTAGCAGAATGTACCAAATATGATGATTTGCGAACTCAATTTGATATCGCCCAATCATATAAAGAACTTCTATCATATGAATACGGCGACAAACTTTTAAAAATTTCTCTCTCCGTCTGGGCCCGGGGTGGAATCGGCCCATAGCATGGCTCTGCTAATCGTAAAAGGCGATTCAAGAGAAAAAGTCCACCTCGCAAACATCATCTAGTAAGAAGGGTAGTATATTACTTCTCAAATCTAAGGGCGAGCTCTGGCAATCGTCGTCGGGGACCTTGCCTCCTTCCCTGGACGAACTCTCAACAACGATGACGACAATGACACCACGAACGATGACAATGACAATGACGACCGCGACGTGAGAACCCACTTTCCTCCCCTGACCCGTGGCTGGTTCTGACCAGCATGGGCTCCCTCCTACCCACAATCCCCATGCTAGAGTGGTGCATTATGACCTACGTTGACGCGTTTTTAATCTATATAAACAAAAAAATCTCATTTTCATCCCGAAAACTGCGTAAATTAAGGTCCCCCCGGGTCCAAGGTCTATAATGGGGGGAAGAGGGGGGGATCTAAACCTTGCCCAGGTCAACGGCGTAGGAATCTTGAAACTCTCCGTAAAACAAGGCGGGGGGACGTGTTAGGTCCCCCAGGCCCCAAGGGTTCAGATGGGCGGAGAGAGGGGGGTCTAGTAGCCCTTTCCCCAGGTCAACCAGCGTAAAAAATCTTGAAACTCTCCGTCAACAAGGGGGTGGACGGATTACCCCCCAGGCCCAAGGTCTCTAGTTTGGCGGAGAGGGGCGGGGTTTCCGTAGCCCTTGCCCAGGTCAAAGGCGGGGGGAATCTTAAAAACTCCCCGTCAAAAAGGCGGGGGAAACGTGATTAGGTAAAACCATGCACTGATAAAAAGAACGGGGCTTTTTTCCCTACCCTTTTATGGGGGGGGCGGGGGGGGCCTTGGGGTTTAAAAGCCCAGGATGAGAAAACAACAACCCAATTGGGGCCCAAAAAATTTTTAGCCAGGGGGTAAAGCAAAAGTTTTTTCCCAATTTTTATTTTTAGTACAATCCATGAAATTTAAAAGAAATTTCCTCATCCATGGTTTGAAAGATTTATTCTTTTGACATTCCCAAAAAAACACCCATTGGCTTGCTAATAAAACTCGCCAAGGTATAAAATTTTAACACAGGGTTTTTTTTTTTTTACATCCGGGGAAATGCATAAAAATTTAAACCCCTTGGGGTACTAAAATTTCAACTTTTTCAAAATAGTTTTTAAAACCCAATCCACGGGGCTTTTTAAAAACTTTAAATTTTTGGGATGTGTATATTTATTGCCCCCATGTTCTTTAGATCACCCCCCAAATTTTGGATGGGCCCGATTATATAAATCAGGGGTTTGAAAATTTTTAGCCATCTTTACACATAAAAAGTTATATCCGCTGGACCATTGAAATAAATTGCCCCTGGGGCCCCATAAAACGTGGGTTGAAGTAAATTAAAAATTTTATTCCTTTTTTGGGATATCCCTTGTTTATTAATCCATTTTTCAATTTTGACTATTAAAAATAGTTTTTAAAACAACCCCTTTGGGCAAATTAAGTTTTAAAAACTCGAGATTTTTTATTTAAACCCTCCTGTATTTGGTCACACCCCAATGGATGGGTTGAAATTATAAAATAATGGGTTGATAATTTTACCTCCATTAACATCAAAAAGCTATATTCCATTTGGCCCATTGAAATCTTTGCCCCCTGGGTAACCTTAAACGCGGGTTTAAATTTAAAATTAAATTACCCATGGGGATATACTTTATTTTATTAACCCAAATGTTCGTCAATTTTAAAATTCAAATATTATTTAAAAAAAACCAAATGGGCTACTTAAAAATTAAAGGGTCAAGATATGTATATTTATGGTCCATTTTACTTTAAATTCCCCACCCACGGTTTAGGTTTTTATATAAATCAAGGGTTTAAAATTTTTTAACCCATCCTTTACACACCCCCCCCCCAAAAAAACTATATCCGCTGGAGCGTTAAAAATCATTGCCCCTTGATTTTCTTTATTTTTCCTCCAGGACTGGTTTGCATTTTAAATCTGTGAAAAAAAAAAAAATGTTTAGTAACAATAAAGATGTACCCTCAGGCGGGTCAGCATTAGATCGGGAAAAAATAGGGTTTTAAAATATCATCAAGGTGAAACCATGAACACTGTAACGGGCTCTCTCCCCCTAAGGCTGGTCGGCATTAATCGGGAAAAAAAAATTTTGGTTTAATTTTCAATAAAAGGGTATCAAAGGGGTAACAGCTCTTCCCCCTAAGGCTGGTTTGCTTTAGATCTGGAAAAAATATGGTTTTTTTATCATAAAGGATTTATAAATTGGAAAACCAGCTCTCTCCTTAAGGCGGGTTTTGGCATTAAAATCGGGAAAAAAAATAGGTTTTTTATATCAATCAAGGGTAGAAAGGGGGTTAACACTCTCTTCAAAGGGCGGGTTTTGCATTAGATTTGGAAAAATATTTTTAATATAAATAAAGGGGTATAAAAATGGAAAACAGCTCTCCCCCTCTAAGGTTTTGTTTGCATTGATCTGGAAAAAATTTTTTAATACAATCAAGGAGTATCAAATGGTAAACTCTCTCCTTTTTAAGGGCGGGTTTTTGAATTAATTGGAAAAAATATGGTTTTATTTTAAATCAAGGATTTCCCAAATGGGTAACAGCCCCTTCCCCCTCAAAGGGGCTGGGTTGCATTAGATCGGGGAAAAAATAGGGTTTAATATAAAATTAAAAGGAGTTTTAAAATGGAAACAGTCTTCCCAAAGGGGTTGGTTTGTTTAGATCGGGAAAAAAAAATAGGGTTTAATACATCAAGGTTTATCAATGGAAACCCGCTCTCTCCTCAAAGGCCCGGGTTTGCATTGGGATCTGGAAAAAAAAAAATGGTTTAATATCAACCCAAGGGGAGTACCCAAAGGGTTTAACCCAGCTCTCTCCTCAAAGGGCCCGGGCCCGCATTAGATCGGGAAAAAAAATTTTGGTTTTAATATAAAATAAAGGGAGAAAATCAAATGGAAACAGCTCTTCCTCAAAAGGCCCCTTGGTTTTTGCACTAGTCGGGAAAAAAAATTTGGTTTTAATATAAATCAAGGAGTTAAAATGGTAACAGCTCCCCTCCTCTAAGGCGGGGTTTGCATTAGACTGGAAAAAAAAATATTTTAATATCAATCCAAGGGGAGTATAAAAGGGTAACACCTTATCCTCTAAGGCTGGTCACATTAGATCTGGAAAAAATTGGGTTTTTTTAAAATCAATCAGGATTTATCAAATGGTAGCAGCTCTCTCCTCAAGGTTTGGTTTGCATTTAATCTAAAAAAAATATGGTTTAATATCAATAAAGGGTGAAATCAATGGTAACAGCTCTCTCCTCTAAGGCGGTTTTGGGCTTTATTTCGGGAAAAAATTTTAGGTTTTTTAATTTTCAATAAAGGGTTTAAAAAATGGTAACAGCTGTCCCCCTCTAAGGCGGGTTTGCATTAGATCTGGTGAAAAAAGGGTTTAAATTTTTCAATCAAGGTGTAAAAAAATTGGAACAGCTCTCTCCTATGGGCCCGGTTTTTCCAAAAATCGGGGGGGGGGGGGGGGGGGGGGGAATTACCATTATTTTATTCTTTCCCAAAAAAACAGGTTTCCAGGGCTGCACTGCACTGTTGGGAAGGCGAGCCCCATGCTTCCTTATTTAAAATTTTCGTTCCCGGGGGTTAATAAACGTATGGAAGTAAAGAAATTTCAGTCTCCAATACAATATAAATGAAAATTAAAAATCTGAAAAAAAAAAAAAGTTTTTACTTTTTAGCAACAACCCTTCATGTGTTTCTGCTTGTTTTTAAAAAATTTCTGAAAAGCCCAAAAAGGGAGTAATTACCAATAATTATTTTTAAAAAATTGGATTTTTTTTTTCCCAAAGCTTTTTTTAAAATTTAAACGATGCCCGATGAGGTTTTTTTAAAATCTTGAAAATTGTTTTGCGGGCCGCTTGCATGGGGCCGCCCTTACATAGTGAACTGAGTGAGCTGATGCCTGGCTCTGACTGACAGGGCCCGTCTCGTAGTCCCCCACGCGGGTCGCAAAGCACGAAAAACAAAATTTTCGGATTTGGGCGGGTTTTCCCCCCACCCCCACCCCCCCTTTTCTAGGTTTAGCAATGAATGGGCACCCAAACCCGGGGCTTTAATTTTTCTTAAATTAGAACATGAGTTTGGGGGTATGGCACAGATTTTAATTTATCCACTAGGGCCCAAAGAAAACTTTTTACCATTAGTATTATTTTTTTAACTATAGGAAACCAATCGGCAAAACTTTGCTGTAAAAAAAATAACCCATCTGGGGAGATGTTTTTTCCCCCCGGCCCTTTGGGGGTTTTAGTAAAAACAAAATTTAGCATTATTAACGAACGGGGTAAACCTTTTTAAATGTAAACCCACCATATTATTTTGTTTTTCTGTTTAGGCAATGGTTCGGTCAAAAATTTTCTGTTTAGTGAAAAACCAAGGGATGGGGGTTTTTTGGAATGCTATTTTTCGTTTTTTGTTTTGAGTGTATATTAAAATTGTGCACGTTTAAAGACACGTTTTTTCCTAAAGGGGCGTATTGAGGGGAAAAACGTTTTTCCTAGTCTAATATATGTGGGGAGGGAAAAAAAAATAAGCAAAATAAAAAGCCGATTTAAGTTTTCCCCCAAAAACCCACTTTTTTCGTCAGGATAAAAAAAGCTTAAAAAATCGGGAAAAATTTTCACAGTTACCCCCCCCCCCCCAAACAATTAAAAATGTTATTTAAAGGGTTAGGGCTATATTGTATGGTAAAAAATATTTTAGGGGGAATAGCCCTTTTATTTTCCTGGGTTTAACGTGGAAAATAATAAAAACAATAAAAATTTTCCCTTGCTTGATGTTTTCCCCAAAACCCCGAAATATTAGAAAAATTTAAATTTTTTTACGAGTCATTTTCGCTGTGTTCGTTTTTTTTAAAATTTACCTGACTTTTTTGATACGACTGGGGGGGTTTTATCATCATTTGAGGCAACACTAAAAAAATTTCCCTTTGAGTTTGTTTTTTTTGAATTCTTTTTGCTTTTTTTTTGGGCTTTGATTGTCATTGCCCCAAAAAAAATAAAAAACATCTGATTTCCCTTGATGCTGCTCCCTGCTGTTTTTGTTGTGGCAGTGATGGTGGGGTTGGTTTTTTTTGGGGTTTTGTGGTTTTTTGGGGGTTTTTTTGGGGGTCCTGGGGGTCCTTGGAAATGGAAAAACCCCAAAAAAAAAAAAGGGGGAAAAACAAAACCAGAGCCGATAAAAAATAAGGGGAAATATTTTCAAGGACAACCAACCAAAAAACCCCCCCAAAAAACAACAAAAACAACCAAAAAACAGGGGCCCCTCAAAAATTTCCAAGTGTTTCCTGGGAATTTTTAAACAAACAAAAAGGACCAAAAAAGAACAAAAAATTTCAAAAAAAATTTCAATTTAAATTTTTTTTTTTTTTTTTTTTCCCCCAATGGAAAGCCCCCGGGGTCGTTTGAAGAAAATTAAATTTTAATTTAAAAAAAAACACAATACTCAAAATAATTTTCTAACCCCAATTTAAAACCAAAAAATTCAATTTAAACCAAAAAATATTTTTCCCTTTAAAAACTTCCCCAATGGGTGCAAAAACAATTCCAACTTTACCATTTATTTAACACAATGATTTTAATCCCCACCAACCAATGATTTCAAATTTTTTGTTTTAGCTCGTTTTTTTTAATAAAAAGTTGTACAAAAAAAATTTTAAAAAAAAATGTTTGAAAAACCTGCAGTCAAATTTTTTAAAGGGAAAATTTTTCTATTTGGGGGGGGGGATTCAAACTAAATTTCCTCATACAACAGTAATTGTCAACCCTTGTTTTTGACAAAAAATAAGCGTCAATTTAAAAAAATAAGGGATCCCCATTTTTTCCCAAAAGAGATTTATTTTAAAAAAGGGTTCTGATTTAACCGGCTTTGAAGCCTTTCAATTATGCTTGAATGGTTTTTGGGGTTTTTTTTTTTAAAAATTTTAAAAAAATTTAAAGTGAAAACCAAATTTTTGAATTTGGTTTTGGGTATGCAACAACACTAGGAGCATCGTGTTTATTCGACTTTAAAAAAAAAATCTATTCACTGAAACACAAAATAAAAATTTTTAAAATATTTTTTTTTAGAAAATAAATTTCATTAAAAATTATTTTTGTTGCCTCCCAAATTCAAAAATATGAGTATTCAGTGTGTAGAATTGACCCAAACTCTCTTCCTTTAAAAAACACGTAAACCGGCGTTTTTTCGTTTTCCCTTCCCCCCTGTTAGAAGTCATTCTTTTTGGGGTTGTTTTTTTCAACCGAAAAAAAAAATTACAATCTTAAAAATTTTATTCGCAATAAGCTTTGCCAAATCCTACTTTTATACGGGGACAAAATTTTAAGTGGGTAATACACCGTCATAAAATTAATGAACCCAGTTTTTGGCTTTCAAAAAACACAAAATTGAAAACCTGTCTGTGAGCATCTCCCACCCGTTATTTTTTTTTTGCTTTTTTGCCAAAAATTTTGGGTTTGGGTTTTTTTGGACGTCTTTGAAAATTAAAAAAATTTAAACCAGGGCCCCACTTGGCTTCGGCTTTGCCCCTTTCCCTTTGAAAAAATTACGGACGCCCATGCTCTTCAGGAATTCGAGTTAGGATTATTGTAAAGGGGATGCCCGGGGATGTTTGAGAGGATAAATCCCTTACTTTTGCAAAACCCAAAATTTAAGGAAAAACCTCGGAAAAAAACCTTCAGTCGGGATTGCTGGTCCCCGACGGTATTTGAAACCCGAGACCCCCCCAAAATCAGAGTTGAAAACGCCAACCCGGGTCGGTAGATAAAAATTTTATTGTTTGATATAAATTCTAGAAAAAATATGAAACCGACTGGGCACCCCCCCCTTTTAACCATTGTTAGGGGCCCGTGCACTCAACGATTTAATTTACAAATTTTAATTTTTAAAAAGGGCTATTAAGTCAAAAAATTTTTTTTACCACATGATTATAGCAAAATACACACTAAAATACGTTTAAAAATTTAAAATTTTGTTTACTTTTGATTTAACACAAATTTTTAAAATTATTTTGATCCGGGAAATTTTTAAAAAATTGGGGGTTTGGGGGAAATTTTTTTAAAATCGGCTTTTTCCGGGCTTTTTTTTGGTCCACATATATCCTAGACTTTAATACCAAAAAACCCCAATCAAAAAGGGGCCTAAATTTTTTTTACATCGGGCCTTGAAACTGTCCCCAAAATATACCCTCAAACACGCAAAATATGCTTTCCCAAAAATCACACCCCCCATTTTGGTAACCCAGCATTTTTTGGGATCGAAAATTTTCCCCAAATTTAAAAAACAAAAATAGAGAATTTACAGAAAAAAGGCTGTAGAGTACGTCAATAAAAGGGCCCGGGGATATCTTTTTAAATCAAAACCCTCCCGGGGGTCACGGGGCATAAAGATCGTTTTTTGTTTTTTTTTTAAATGGGAGATTTTTTTGCCGATTGGACCAAACTCAAAATATTCATTTTTGAAAATTTTTTTGGGATTTCATGGGGGCCCCAATAATTTTGCTTTTGTTTGCAAAATTCTTTAAATATTTAGCCGGGAATAAAATATATTTTTGAGTTTAAAATTTAAAATTTACCCCTTTTAACGAAATAAAAAAGGGGTTTTTAGATTACGAAAAAAAAAAGGGTAACGTTTCCCATGATGGGAATTCAAAGGGGGAAACTGTTTTTCAAAAAAGTGAAAATTTATTGACAAGTTTTCAAATATGGAGGTTTGTCAAATTACGAGTACGGGCGTACTATTTGGGAAGGACGTGCTAACCCCCAATTTAAATTATCCTGTTTATCTAATAAAGTTTTAAATTTAGTCCCTTTTTTTATTGAAAAAATTAATGTTAAATTTATAAATTTCGTGAGTTTTATTTAAAACAGTCCCAAACCGTTCCCGATGCAAATGCAAAAAAAGTTTTGACTTTTCCCAATCACGTGCTTACAAAAACCCCGTGGTTAGACGGGTTTTGACCCATCTTTTTCGCTTTTACGAGGGGGGACGAAAAAAGAATTTGTAAAATTTTTAATTTTTAATCTGTCCGTTGGGATACAAAAGCAGAAATCTGAAACGGAAGGGGGAAATTTTTCGATTCCCCATACCCGCCCCCCAGACAATTTCCCCACTTTAAAATTTCCCCCCGTGGTTATACCGTTGGGTTTCAACTCCCTGATAGACAAAAGTTGGAATAAAAACTTAGTAGACCTTTGGGCAAATTTTTATAACTATATCCTACTATAAGGTTTCCAAAAACTGGGTCCCCAAAATTTTGTTTTTTTATTTTTTTGTTTATTTATTTTTATTTTTTTATTTATTTAAAATTTTTTTATTTATTTATTTTAAATTTTTTAATTTATTTATCTATTAATTAATTAATTATTTTTTTTAAATTTTTTTTTTAAATTTTTTATTTTTAATTAATTAATTAATTAAATTTAATTTTTTTATTTTTTTTATTTATTTTTTTATTTATTTATTTAATTTTTATTTTTATTTAAATAAAAACCCCATACACCATTTTAATTTAGTCATAACAAAACACCAAAAAAATTGTAAATAAAAAGCCAACCCCTTTTTAAAAGCTAATTAATTATTCAAATATCAATCAATTACGTTTTGTAAAAAACTTTTAAAAATCATGCTTTTTCAAATGATTATTTTTTTTTTCAGGGTTTTTTGTTTTGGGTTTTATTAAAAAAGTGCTATCATTTACATTTTGTTTTTTTGTTTTTTTATTTTTAATATTGTTCTGTTTTGAAATTTATTTTTTGGGGCCCAAACATGTTTGAAGGAATGATCGTACGTAACCCAAAATTTTGTGGGATATGTTGTCATTTCCCAAATACCCCTGAATTGATAGTTTTTAAATTTACATTACGTTTCATGACGGCTGGGGAAACCCCCTCAAAATCCCCCCCCCCAACCCCCCCTGTATAAGGTGCCCGAGTGGTAGCGCCCCGGGCCTTTTTCTGCGGGCCCCCCAACGGGCCCCCAGATGTAAAAAAAATATTAATGTTTTTTTGTTTATCCCGGGATTAAAAATAAGTGGGAAAATAAGGGGGTTTTAAAAAGCGGATAAGCGGATATAAGCAAACCCACAATATTTACGTAATTTTTTTTTTTTCCCCGGGCATGGGGATTTGTCTTCAGAATTTAAAATTTTGGGAAACTCCCGTGCTTATCCCACATAATTCTGCCCATCCCACGATAAAAAAATACATTTTATAAAACATCGGAGCCCCGAAGAGGGTCACACCCCCGGGGTAAAACTGATGTTACAATAAAACTGCGGGGCAGCGGGCGAAAAAAAATGGGTTGGGGTCTCAAGGCATTTAAATTTTATTAATTATTATGTTCAATGTTTTGGGAAAAATTTTAGAATGTTAAAGGCCCTTTGTTAGTAACAAAACTAGCTAGACAAACTTCTTCTAATAATAAAAAAATCCCCAAAAGAGTTACAAAAATTTGGGCCATTCTTATTATTGACCAAACCCCTTATATTTCATTAGATTATTCTACTTCCTAAAGGGATTGGTCTAAATTTAAAAAAGTTTATATCTTTCTCGTTACTTTTTAATTTAAAAAAAAGGGTTTAAACCTTTTTTTGCAGATGAACTAAAAAAAGTAGGGTAAAGTGAGAAAGGGTTTTTTTTTTAAAAATACTATTTAAATTTTCCCTACACCCGTAAATGGTTTTTTAAATTTTCAAAACTTTTTTTAGAGTATTTTTCCTATGGGGCTGATGGGTAGAAGGGTTTAAACCCCAAATAAAAAATCAAATTTGAGTTTGTCCCTGTTTTGTTTTTACCGGTCTAGCAAATAACCGGCCCTCCCAATTTTTTTTCAGTTCAAGGGAAAAAGGGAATTTTAAAAGAAAACCCGCACTACCGGGCTAAAAATTTCGATAACGAAGTTATGGTGAGCGCGAAAAAGTTTTTCAATTTGGTTTTTTTTTTTGCCCTTTTTTTTTCCCTTATTTTGTAGTTTTTTTATAAATTTTATGGGTTACAATATGTTGGATTATAATTTATCAAAAGCCTTTTCTGCCCCAATTGACTTGTAAAATGGACTGGAGTAACGCTTTTGTTTTTTGGTCCTGAACATAAGGTTGTGATCCCCCCTTTTATGTATATAAAAAGTTATAATTAACCCTGAAAGGGTTTTTTTTTGCTCAGCGGTTTTTTAAAATTGAAAAAATAATTTAAGATTGTTTTTTTTCCGGGGGTTTTTTCTTGGGGAAAGTTTTTGGGTTTTTCCCTGATAGTCTATGCGTGCGGGAAAAACCCCATATTAGTTTTAAATGGGATCGTCTAAAATTAAAAAATTGGTTTTTTTTTTTGGTGTTTTTTTATTTAAAATGTTAATGTTTTTCTTTTTTCCCTTTTTTTTTCCCCTTAATTTTTATCCTCATTGGGTTTTAAATTTTTGACTTTCAACAATTTGAAAAACTTTTTAATGTGATAGTGACGGATGAAATGTAATTTTTTAAACGATTTGGAAAAAGTTTTAATCTTGCTCTTGCCCCCCTTTTGCTAGGACAGAAATTTGGGTTTTTCTGCCCCGCTGTCGCCTTGTACAATAATGCCTTTGGGGACGAGTTTAGGGGGGCTCAAACTTTCGGTTTTTTTTTTTTTCCGGGGAAACGGGTTTTTTAAAAACCATCATCAAATTTCCCCAAAACCCAAGTTTAAAAGACAAAAAAAATCTATGGGTTTTAGTACGGAATTTTTTAAAAAAATTAATTGATTTTGGAAATTTAAAAAATTTAAATCCCCCGTAAATTTTTTAATTTTTGGGGCATTTTTTTGGGAAATTTTTCCAAGTTACAAATTTTTTTAACGCACATTTGAAAATTTTGGGTGGGCAACGTTTAAATTTAAATCAAGGTTTCCAAAAGCACACCAGGATTTTTTGATTTTCGTAAAATAAAAAGGTTTTTGGGGGTTTTTTTGGGGGCTTTTGTCTTGAGGATCTTTTAAAACTTATTTTTTTGCAACCCCAAATGCGGATATCAAAATAAAAAAGTTTGTTTATTAACATTTAAAGCAATATTGTAATGAGAAATTTCCCCAAATGTTTAAACAGAAATTTATCAACAAAATCGAGGCCCCGCGGGTTTTATTGGGGGCCCTGTTTAAGGTTCCCGGATGAAATGCGTTTTTTAAAAAGAGCCAGGAAGTTTAAGTTATTTCTGCATGTATTTTAGAATTTTTAATAAATTTTTTTTTATTACCCCCGGTTTAATGTTTTTTTTGATGTTATTTTATTTAATTTTTTTTTCATTTAAATTTTTTTCCAGTGTTTTAAATTTTTTATTAAAAAATTTAAAATGTATTTTTAGTAGTAGTAATTTTAATGATTTGATGGGAAAGCCTACTGTGGGGTGTGGGTCTACGCTCTAATCTCTTACTTTCCCGAATATGTATTGGTTTATTCGATTTTGAGCTTTTTATAGTTTTTATGTTTTTGGGAAAGAGAGTATGCTTTTAAAATTTACCCCATCCTACAAAGCGTGATTTTTTTATAGAGCTGAGCGCGTCGTGGGGTCAAAATTGGGGTGTGAATTAAAATCGTGAGTGGGTTTTAAAAATATTTCATAACTCCGCGGGCAATGGTGACCAGCGTGATTGTGGGTGTCACGTTCAATTTCGGAAAATGAGTTTTTTTTGGGTTTATGTTTTTGGGCATAGTTAATGCACAATGTTTTTTTCATGTGGGTTTTTTAAACCCAAATGAAACTTATGCCTGAAAAAACTTTTTTAAATTTTTTGCTCCTGACCCCGTTAAAACCCTTTGGGCCCGTTGGTCTTTTCATTTAATGAAGGTATTTTTAGATTACTTTTTTTGGGAATTGTCGGTTTCCGGGCAGGTAAGAGTCTCCAGGAATTTGGTGGGGAGGCGACATGTGGCCCACAAATGACGGGAAAGCTTTCCCAAAGATAGAACTGCTAAAAAACAAGAATATTTTTGGGGGTGGGGAGGGAATATTAAATTATTAGCATGAGTTTTGCGGATTAAGAATGGGGTGACACTCCCCGCGTAAATTAAATTTCCAAAGGGGAAACAGTTTACTCTTTCATATTTTACATTCTGTTAATTTTTTTAAAGCTGGTTTCATTCTTTTTTCCCAACCGTCCCCAAAATTAAAAAATCGTAGAAAGCAAAAAATTTTTTTTAAAAACACAAAAAAAACTCATTCCTTTTGGGCACAGGGAAAATTCCCCACTATTATTTTTTATTTTGGGCCCCCTATAAATGGCATTTGTTTTTTTTATTAATATTTGTAAAAATATTTTTTCCCCGGGGGGTCGCCATTATGGGGTCCCGGGGGATCCAGAGGGAAGGGGAAAATTTTAAGTAAAAAAGTTGTTGAAGCTTCAAGTAATAAATTTTTTCTTATGATTTTAAGGGCCTAATAAGGGGCTAAAACCCCCCATTCTTCACCACCCTTTGTAACCCCCCTACCCCTCCCCCCTTGAAAAAGAGATATATGTTCTTTGAAGCTAATTTGTATTTAAAAAGGTAGTCCTAGCTCGTCGGTCCGAGTGCTATTTTTTGGTTTTTTTAATGTAAAAAACCCATACATGGGTGGCAAAATTATTTCTGGCCCCAAAAAATATACTTATAAACCTATGCCTGGAGCGTAAATAAGATTTACCCTAGATATGTATAAAATAATTGGGGGGAAAAAAAGAAAATTTAAACAAATTTTTGCTAATTTATTTATCCATGGGTGGTGAAATTATCCCGGGGCAATACCTTTTAAACCCATGCCAGGGTGCGTAAATCTAAAAACCCATTTCCAAAAGATATGAATAAAAAAAAAAAGGGGATGAAAAGAATATTTAAAAAAAGTTTGCTAATATTATTTATCCATGGGGGGTGAAAAATTTTCTTTTGGGCAAGTTTTAACCTTTACGGGCGTAAAAAACGATTATCCAAGATATGTAATATAAAAATTGGGGATAGAAAAGAATATTTTTAAAAAGTATTTTCTTAAAAATTATTTATCCATGGGGTGGGGGGAAAATTATCTTGGGTTTAAATATAAAACCCAGTCCTGGATGGGGTAAAACATTATCCACTGATATGTAATTTTAATTTAATTTGGGGGGGAGAAAAAAAATTTTAAAAATGTATTGCTAATATTATTTTTTCCATGGGGGGTGAAAATTTTCTTTGGGCAAGGAAAATTTAAACCCAGTCCTTGGGGTGCGTAAATTCGATATCCCTAGAAAATGTAATACAATAATTGGGGATTTGAAAAGAATATTTTAAAAAGTATTGTTTAATATTATTTATTTTCCCATGGGGGGTGAAATTATCCCTTTGGGCAAGTATAAAACCCATGCATGGGTGCGTAAATTTAAAAGATTTTTCCACTAGATATGTAATATAATTTTAAATTGGGGGTAGTGAAGAAAATTTTTAAAAAAATTGCTAAAATCTTTATTCCCTGGGTGGTGGTTTAAATTATCCCGGGGTTAAAATAAAATTTAAAAAAATTTGCCTGGATGCGGAAATACGATTATCCCACTTTGATATGTAATACAATAATTGGGGATAGAAAAAAAATTTAAAAAAGTATTTTTTTAATATTTTTATCCATGGGTGGTGAAAATTTTCCCTTTGGGCAAGTATTAACCTTTACCTGGATGCGTAAATACGATTTTCCCCTAGATTTTGGGAATATAATAATTGGGGATAGTGAAGGGAAAATTTAAACAGTATTGCTAATATCATTTTTCCATGGGTGGGGAAATTATCTTGGTCAAGTATTTTAAAAACCCTTTCCGGATGCGTAAAAACATTATCCACCCAGATAATTAAAAATAATAATTGGGGTTTGTGAAGGGGAAAATTTAAACGTAAATTTCTAATATCATTTATCCCCCGGGTGGTGAAATTATTTGGTCAAATATATAACCTATGCCGGTGCTAAATAAAGATTATCCACTAGATATGAATATAAAAAATTGGGGTAGTGAAAAATGTTTTAAAAATGTATTGCTAATATTATTTTTCCATGGGTGGTGAAATTATCTTTGGGTTTGTATATAAAAACCCTTGCCTAGATGCGTAAAAACGAAATTTTCCACTATATATGTTAAAAAAAATAATTTGGGGATAGTGAAGAAAGTTTAAAAAGTATTGTAATATTTTTTATCCCTGGGTGGTGAAATTTTTTGGTCAAGTATATAACCTACATTGGGTGCGTAAATACGATTACCACTAGTATGTAAAATAATAATTGGGGATAGTAAAGAAAAGTTTAAACTGTATTGCTAATATTATTTTTCCAAAGGGGGGTGAAAATTTTCTTGGTTTAAGTATATAAACCCATGCCCGGAGGGGTAAAAAAACGATTATCCACTAGGGTATGAAAATAATAATTAGGGATAGTTTAAAAATGTTTAAAATGTATTGCAATATTATTTATCCATGGGTGGTGAAATTATTTTGGTCTAGTATATAACCCCCCAGGGTGCGTAAAAACGACATCCAAAAGGTATGTAAAAAACTTTTAATGATGGGTGGATTTATATTCAAGTTTTATAGAAAAAAAATACTTTTCCTTTTGAAAATTTTTTAATTTTAACCCCGGGGAGTTTAAAAAAAACCCCATAGGCGAGGTTAAAATTAGAATTTTAAAAAAAAAAACCAAGGGGTTTGTTTAAATTTTTTTTGTACATAGTTGATTTTTAAAAAATATAATGGGTGTACATTTGGGATTTTATTTTAAGGATTGCGTTTTATAAAAAATGTATACTTGGACACATGTTTGGTTTTTATCTATCCAGGAGTAACTTTTTACCCGTCCTTGGATAGTGTTATTCTTCAATTTTTTTTACAGTGTGTCCAAGGTCTACTAGATCGGCGGAGAGAGGCGGGGATCTAGTAGACCTTGCCCAGGTCAACAGGCGTAGGAATCTTGAAACTCTCCGTCAACAAGGCGGTGGACGAAACATTGTCGCACTTTCATTTGTTTTCAACTTTTCTCGGACAAGATAGACGCGTTTGGTTCTGTGAACGTAGATTTAGCCAGATATTGTGTTAAATACTGACTATTTATTGGTATTATTACAAGAACAGTGTACATTGAGATATCATACAGCAAAGATGGAGCAAATAAATTACTTTGTTCACATTTTAACTCGTCGAAACTATTGGCTTTGTAGCATTGGCATTTTCTCTTGTCGCCATTCAGTGAACGTTTATTATTTGGTCCACTGCTAAGATTGGTTTTCTCCCCACATCCCTACCCGCCTGTGGCTGGTTCTGTCCAGCACGGGTCTGTCCTCCCGATATCTCTTAGGCTAGAGTGGCGCATTATGACCGAACGATTGACACGTCATCGTATTTTAGCATTGCTTAGCCTGGGGTAGAATTGGCCCCAGAGCATGGCTCTGCTAATCGTAAAAGGCGATTCAAGAGAAAAAGTCCACCTCGCAAACATCAGCTAGAATGAAGGTTAGAATTTTACTCCTCGAAAATAGAGGCGAGCTCTGGCAATCGTCGTCGGGGCCTTGCCCCCTTCCTTTGACGACCCCTCGACGACGATGACGACAATGACACCACGAACGATGACGAAGACAATGACGACTGCGACGTGAGACCCCCCTTTCCTCCCCTTACCAATGGCTGGTTCTGACCAGCATGCCCCCCCCCCCCTAGGTAAGAGTGGTGCATTTTGACCAAACGGTTGACGCGTTCTTAAATCCAAATAAACCATCCGTCAACAAGGCGATGACGAAAACTTGTCGCACTTTCATTTATTATCAACTTTTATCGGCCAAGATAGACGCGTTTGGTTCTGGGAACGTAAATATAGATAGATATTGTGTTAAATACAACTATTTATTGGTATTATTACAAGAACAGTGTACATTGACTATTGAGATATCATACAGCAATGATGGTCAAACAGAGGTTGGATTCTTCATTTGGTTCACATTTTAACACGTCGATACTATAAACTTTGTATCATTGGCATTTTCTCTTGTCGCCATCAATGAACGTTTATTATTTGGTCCACTGTTGAGATAGATTTACACTCACATCCCTACCCACCTGTTTCTGGTTCTGTCCAGCACGGGACTGTCAACCCCTTATCCCATAGGCTAGAGTTACGCGTTATGACCTAACGGTTGACGCGTCTTTCATCATAATTATCAATAACACGAACCACACAAATGGTGATTTATGTGAAGAAGACTAATTATCAAACATAAGAGGGGAGTATATTACTCCCCGAAACTAAAGCGATCTCTAGCAATCGTCTTCGGGGACCTTGCTCCCTTCCCTTGACGACCTCGACCTCGACTACGACGACGAAGAGAACAATGTCACCGCGAACGATGACAAAGACGATGACGACCGCGATGTGAGAACCACCCTCTTTCCTTACTTTATCAGTGGCTTTAGTTTTGAACAGCATGGGCCCTTCCTCCACATATCCTATGCTTGAGTGGTTCATTATGACCTAACGGTTGACTCGCCCTTAATTTAAATAGAACGATTAAAACCCCAAATCTATATAAAAAAACATTCATTGTAGAACTTCTATCAAAACGGCGACAAACATTTTATATTTATCATTCAAAGTAATTTATTTCACAAAATGTAATTTACATCAAACACATTTCATTTTTTATCCAAATAAATAATTTTTATTTTGCAACTATTACCACCTTCATATTCTCTTCTTTAGAAAACATTATAATCATCAAATACACCATAGACTCATTTCATTAACATCAATATCACAGGCGGCGCAATATGACGTAACCAGTTGAAGCGCCCTAGTTTCTCACGTCGTAGTACCTGGGTAGTATCGATACAGTGCGTAAGATGTAGATACAAAAGTTGATAACTGTGTGTGGTGGACCGTACATCACACAACTTCTCAAATGATACTGAATCATTTTATGTTATATTTTAAGGTGCGTTTTCAGTTTATGCGTTCTTCTTCTTCTTTAAAGTGAGGGGTCCGTAAAGTATTACAATTAAGTGGTTTTTATTGCAGACCTATTAACTAACGATTGTGGTTGTTGGAGGGATAGCCCCTAGATTGCGATGACACTGACAACTTTACTGCGACGTTGGTGCGTTATGTACCGACGAAAATTTAACCCATAAAAACCAGGGGTTAACTACAATTGACGACTAGTGATTTACCCGCCCCTTGACGTCACGAAGCAACGTGGCGGAATGATGTGGGATAGATCCTCATTCAGCAAGATGACGCCTGCTGAACGGCGCAACACTTATCACGCTCTAACTTTTATTCTATTCATAATTTGGAAAAAACCTTTGGAATAATACGTAGTAAACATATAATTCCTTCTAAAAGTGATGATCTCGAATTTTTAGACACAGCCGTAAACTTGTTATATCGATGTTCGTATTATACATGGAAAAAATATTAAAAATTATAAGTTATGTCAACTTCTATTTGACAAATAACTTTCAATCGGATTTCAACAAGACCTCATTCAAAGTATGCATCTGACTCTTAAGACAAGAAATAAATTAACTTTCTAGATAGAAAGTGCACTGAACGAAAATTCACACCATAGACTTATATGCAAGGTGTGTGATTTCATAACAAATACGCACTTTTGACGTGCGGGTGAGCCGTGAAAAACTACACTCTGCATATTACTCTATGCTGTAAATTTTCGTTCAGTGCACTTTCTATCTAGAAAGTTGATTTATTTCTTTGTGAAATAGTCTGATGCATATTTAAAAAGATATCATGTCGAAATCCTAACAGTAGTTTTTTGTCAATTAAAGATGAGAAAAGTTATAATCTTTGATATTTTTTTCATTGGATGAGCGTAGCGAGCGTAGCGAGCGAAGCGAAGATTCCATTTCACTACACTGGAGAAAAAAATCCGGAATGTTTTTTTTTTTTTTTCTTTTTTTTTTTGTATTTTTGTGTGTCTGTGAACACGATTCCGGCTAAACCAATACTCCAATTACGATGAAATTTTATGGAGGTCTATGAAATGAAAAATCGATTGAAAAATTATTTCTCATGAAAATCGCAATTTTACGATTTTTTTTCGATTTTTAAAAAGATTCTTCGACTTATAACACCTACATGCTTTATCCGATCTTAATGATTTTTGCACAGAACCTTTATTTTATGAATTAAGATATTCTTGTGAAATTTGAGCGCAATTGAAAAAATATTTATCATAAAAATCGAAATTTTACGGGTTTTTTCTTTTTTTAAACAATTCTTTGACTTATAACACCTACATGCTTTATCCGATTGTAATGATTTTTTCGCAGAACCTTAATTTTATGAATTAATATATAAGTATTAAATTTGAGCGCAATCGAGAAATTATTTCTTATAAAAATCGCAATTTAAGATTTTTTTAAAAACAATTACGATGAATAAATTAAAAAATTGAAGTTAATTTTTTATTTTATTTTATTTTATTTAAAAAAAAATCAACTTCGTAATGATTTTTCCACAGAACAACAGAAAATTCGAATAACACATAGCAGCTCAATGCACCAAATTACGCTCATCCAACAACGCGGCGGGACTTAAGCGTTTTCCTAGTGTATAATACGTACATCGATATACCAAATTTACGGATGTGTCTAAAAATTCGAGATAATCACTATGAGAAGAAATGATATGTTTTCTACATATTATTCTAAAGGTTTTGTCCAAATGTCGAATGGAAACAAAGTTAGAGCGTGATAAGTGTTGCGCCGTTCAGCAGGCGTCAACTTGCGAAATGAGGATTTATCCCACCTTCTCGTCACGTGACTTAGCGCTCCGCCCATCACCAGTCGTCAATTGACATAACAATTTTGATTAACTTTTTAAAAGATGTTTAACTTAAATTTTGCTATTTTTTATCATTTCAATGATACAAAAAGTACCTTTTTTTTAAAAGAAAAGTTTGGAAATGGAATTTTAAACACGAGCAAAAAAAGTTGTTTTCAAATATTTTTGGCTGGTATTTGAGATACAGAAAATCCCCCCCCCAAAAAAAAAAGCCAAAAAAAATTGGAAATGATCTTGTTTAAGATATGTACATATAATATGACACATATACGATTTCGTTCAAAACCTTCTTGTCTCGGCCCGGTGTAGAATTAGCCCAGAGCATGGCGATGCAAATCGTAAAAGGTGTTTCAAGAGAAAAAGTACATCTCGCAAACATCAGCTAGGAAGAAGGGAAGTTTCTACTCTTTGAAACTAGAGGCGATCTCTGGCAGTCGTCGTCTGGGAACCCTACCCCATCCAATGACAACCTCCCAAACGACGATGACGACCATGATGTGAGAACCCCCTTGCCTCCTCGACAGCAAAAAGCCGTGTATAACAAACGGGGAAAATGACGTGGAAACAATGGAAAGAAACTTTTTGGCAGTGTGTGGAAACCGCTGTGCCACAGGTAAAAGTAAACTCAAAAAGAAGGCCAGCATGGATAAACAAGTGTCTAATAAATAAAATTCACAAGAGGGATAAATTGTACCGCAAGTGGAAGAGTAACAAGTGCGACGAAAAGTGGGAAGCATACCGGAAGCTACGCAATCTAGTAAAAATGGAAACACGAAACGCACACGACACATACATGTGGAAGCTAGGCGACGGCAACCCAAAAAAAACTTTGGGGATATGTACATAGTAAAGTGGCAGCTCCGCGCCTCACCACTTCACTGTAAATAATGTAAATGTAAGTAACCCGCAAGCAATTTCCGAGGCATTTGTAACCAAGTTTCAAAAAAACCTTCTCTCTCCCTAACGATTCAAATGACAACCTCTGTCCCCCAAACTTCCCAAAATCACACGAACACCCCCCCTCTCCAAACAATCCATTTCTTCCTCTTCAAGTAACCCGAGCCATAAAAAAAATTTGTCCCGGCGGTGCTCTGGGTCCTGACAACATACCTGCTAAAATACTATATGAATGCGCCAAGGAAATCTCTCCATCACTCTGCCACGTTTTTTTAAACTTCCCCATGCAACAATGCAAACTGCCCATGACCTGGAACAGTGCCAAGTTGTTCCTGTGTTCAAGGTGGGGGAAGAGAAGGCGACGGTCAAACAACTACACTAACTAACCCGCCCGATTTCCTTGACATCTGTTGTTTGGGAAATCATGAGAGGGTTGTCAACAGTAGAATAAATGGCCCACCTCACCACATGCAAGCGAATCAACACGCACACACGGCTTCTACCGAGGAGATCAAGCGTCACTATGCTAGCTGGGGCCATCGATGACTGGCACGACGCTGGATGCTACTGCTGGTACGCGGATCGACGTCATATCACTGGACTGGGCGAAGGCGTTCGACAGGGTCCCTCCATCGACTTCTGCTTGCCAAGGCTCCAGCGTTACAAACATCTCCGGCCAGGTCATAGGGTGGATTCGTAGCTTCTTAGTGGGTCGCAGTATGCGTTGTCTACGATGGAGCGTGTTCAAGTGAGTGTAATGTTGTTCTGGCTTGCCACAAGGGTCTGTCTTAGGGCCCCTATTGTTCACCATTTACATGATGGACTATACCACCAGTGTATAAATTCCCGCATTCGCCAATATGCCGACGATTGACATGTATAGAGAGATGAAAGTTAAAGATATGAAGTGCCCTTCAGCATGACCTAGCTAACATTGAAATGTGTGTGAAGTAAAATTGCATGGCCCTGAACCACAGCAAGTCCACCCACATGACAATCACGATCTCAAGAAGCCCAGGTAAGTTCGTACATCATAATGGAAAGTTATTGGCACATGTTCAGTGATGAAAATCCTGGGTATAACAGTGGTCAAATGACCTCCAATGGAACATGACCCCGCACAAACCGAGATTGTGAGGAACAAATCGGCCAAATTACTCGGCTTTTTATCTCGCACCCTTCACAGTGCTCGTTCCGAAAGTGAAACAATTGTGTATCTTATTTAGTTAAAATCTGTAATCACGTAGGGGTGCCCTGCGATGGCACCCGCCTACACAGGGGAACTTTACTAACCTAGAAACTTAACAGAACAGGGCAACGAAATTTATCACGATAAGAAGGACTGTGGACGATCTGAGTGCTGGGAAAATGTGTAACATTTTGTCAATAGAAAACACACTAAATTGAAATAGATGGTATTGTTTATGAAAAAAAGGTTTCTGAATATCAATCGAGCCTTGACCCTCTGTCTAGAGTGCATCTCGAGTACAGATCAGTTCGATTACGGGAAAGGAGTCGCGCGTAATCCTCCTTTTGCGCGGACTGAACTATACAGGAATTAGGATTCTTTTGTCGCGCAATAACCTTGTACAACTCTCTGGAACACAAATACTAGGCCAATTGAGCGAAATTAAATCTTTGGAGCTCACTTGGAGGCGTGCCTACTGAAATTAGTCGAAATGGCTTGGGGGGACCAGAAACACGTGTACAACCCCCACTCCATAGTCACTTTTCCCATTCACCAACACTCACACACTCACACTCACTTCGCACTCACGACACATCCTCAAACACTCACAGCTCACACTCACGACTCACACTCATAACTTCAACACTCACACTACACTTCACACTCAACTCCTCACACTCACACCACACTCACACTCAAACTCACACTCCACCACTCACACTCACTTCACACTCACACACACACAGTAACTGGAAGATAAACGAAGAAACAAAGATGCACACACTTACAAACTCACAAAATGTTAGTAATTGCCTCACTCATTCTCAGAAAATCCATCACCCGATATATAAGTCGATAATATGTGTATTTCTTATAGGTACCGCATCTGTTTATGGCAAGTATGTGAACTGTAGTATATTGCTTGTGTATATTGTTACTGTGTATAAAGTTTTCTGTTAAATTTACATTTAATATTAAACTGGTGGCAAGGCACAGTTTGTGTTTGGGGCCTTGCTCTACTCGTGCCCCCAGGCAATATGTTAACGTATTTGTATCCAGCACATATTGAAAATAAATAATATAATAATAATAATAATATAATATATAATAATAATAATAATAATAATAATATAATAATAATAATAATAATAATAATAATAACAGCAGAAAGAAAACATCATCTACAAACAATATTACGATTTATAAATGACTTATTTAGTTAGAGTTAAGACAAAAAGTAATAATGTAATGTAATAGGTACACATGGAAGTACTTGGACGTCAGTACCACTCAAAACTGCTAGCTTCCGGTTTTAACCGAGTTTTGTATGAAATGACATCCAATAAAATAATAATAATAATATCTCCTAGGCTAGAGTGACGCATTATGACCTAACGGTCGACGCGCCCTTAATCGAAATAATAAAACAAACAAACAAGATCATGTCAAATTCAAATTTCCGCAATTTCATAATTAATATAAGAATGGAATATGTAAATAATTACCAACAATTCTTAGTAGAGGAATGATAACTTTTGGCTTAAAGTTACCAAATTTGATTGGATTTAATTTCGGTCTGAAATGGGGTTTAAGTAAAACAAAACCCATTATTTAATATGTTCTTGTTGCGAATAAAGGTCCGGGGGGTGGGAAGTTGTAATTACCATCAGATGCTGCTTCACTACCTTAACCATCACACCTGAAGATGAAGAATTTTAAATGACCCGGGGGTAAAGCACGGCACCTACGACCCATTAATCATACAGTTCAAGTGGGTCATGTATGTTTAGAGAGTTAGACGGGACGACCATGACAATGAAACAATGACAAGAATGATGAAGAAAGAACCTCCCTTCTCATCTTATTACCCGTTGGTTTGGCTCTTACAAGGCCACATGACTTGTCCCCCCACCCCCATATACCCCCCATCTGGGCCGGGGGTGGAATGTACCACGAGCAATATGTGTTTTTCTATTCGTATAGGCGAAATGGCAAGTGGAAAATATCCCCCTCCAAACATGAGGTAGGTTAATAACATCCCCCAACTCCCCCCACTAACTCCAACCCCCCCCGAAACTAGATGCTAGCTCTGAATCATCATCGGGAAATCCTTTCCCTTTTCCTTGACACTTCGGCGACGACGACGTGACGATTTTGTGAACATCAAGACGATGGTATAGCCGATTAAAAGGACCACGACGTGAGAGTCCCTACTCTATTCCTTCCCCCTAAATTCCTTTCCTCCCCCAACCCGTGTTCTGTCTGGTTCTGACAAGCTGGGGCCCACCTCCTCTCCTCCCCATATCCCCCTAAGCTGGTAGTGGGTGCAAAAGGTTAAGAAGCATGAGCACTGCTATCGTACAAAAGGCGATTCAAGAGAAAAAGTCCATCTCGTCAAACATCAGCTCGTAAGAAATGTAGTATATTACTTCCTGAATCTTGAGGCGAGCTCTGGCAAACGTCGTTGGGGACCTTGCCTACTTCCCTTGACGACCCTCCCACGAACGGTCGATGACAATGCCGAAACGAACGATGACAAAGACGCTGACAGACTAGCGACGTGAGAATCCCCTTTCCTCCTCTTTACCCTGGCTGGTTCTGACGAGCATGGGCCCCTCCTGCCTTCCCCCCCCCCACTCCTAGGTTAGAGTGGGGCATTATAACCTAACGGTTGACGCGTCCTTTATCCAAATAGACAAGAAAAAAAGTCGTTCGCCTGTACTGCACATTTTTGGCACGATCTGAATACTGCACTTTTTCTGCTTCGCCTGTAGTTCGTGCAAAGAAGATGTTCACCCGTTCGTCTGAAAAGTGCAGACTGAACTAGTGCAACAAGTTCCTTGAACTTCTGCACGCGCTCTGGAGCCGGTGGCAATGGTACACGTGCAGGAACTGCGCCAGTAATATAAGGGATAGCATGTATTGAAGGACTTAATTGTGTTAACCATATGAAAGCAAATTACATTTTCGAGTGCTGAGGGAAGGTATTTTTGATGTTTCGTTCAATTGATAAATGTTTTTGAAAGAAAGAAATTGCCAGTGACAGTTTTTTTATTGTTCGAAAATAACACATCAACTGGATGAACTCCTGCACTGAACTGAAAATGATCTCGCCGTGCAAGTGCAAGTTTGTGCTCGCCCTAAGTGGCAACACAGGGCGGACGAACCTATGACCTCACGGTTGACGTGCTCTCATTCAAGATCAACTTTGTTTGGCTGAACCTATAGTCACCATAGTTTTATTCTATTAAATACCCTTAGAAAACAATATAATCTTTATACACACCGATTAACTCATTTCATTAACTTTCAAAAACACAGGTGGCGCACTATGGCCTAACCGGTTGAAGCGCCCTAGTTTCTTACGTGGTCGTGTTTAGCTACATCCTCCTCAGACCAAACCCTGGCAAGAACAGTCGGGTCTAAGGGTCCGGTCAACCCAAACGAAGGCTAGGCCGAATGGTCCACCCTGGGAACGCCCGGCCTCCCACGGTCCTCACTCTTTTGGAAGGTAAACGTCCTCTCCATCCCTTCCTCTCGTTTCTCGTTCATCCTAGGCTACATCTCACCCAGCCAACCAGGTAGGAGGCGACGTAGTGGCCAACCAGAGATACAATAATCTAATAACTTCTCAGACAAACAGCGAACGCTATGGGTTGAGTCCTAGAATATTATCTCTCAACATTTAATTTTGTGTTAACACGTACTGTACCTAGTTGTTGGGGAACTGAAATCATTATCATCTCAACTCATTTCGAATTTGAACTTCCCAGCCCTCCCCTTGACGACCACCTAGACGTCCACACCGACTACGATGACAAACGACGACAAAGACGATGAAGACCGCGCCGTGAGAACCCCCTCCCCCCCCCCTACTCGTAGCTATAGTTCTGACCATCATGGGTCCCTCCTCCTAGGCTAGAGTGGAGCATTATGACCTATCGGTTGAAGTGCTATCCGTATACCACTATTCTGTTGGAAGAATGTACCAAATTGGATGCCATGCCATGCAAACGCAGTCAAATCATTCATTCAAATCATCATTAACTTCAATCATATGATGGGTGATATGAATTTCTCATTCAAAGATATTATTTTATTTCACAAAATTGTATCACATCAAACACAATTTCATTTTTATTCGAATTTTTAATTCACCACCATTATTTTAAAACCACCATAAACTCATTTCATTTACATCAATATCACAGGCGGCGCGATATAAACTTACCGGTTGAAGCGCCCTAGATTCTTACGTCGTCGTTCTTGGAACTTCAACCACCTTCCTCCGCTTACCCGTGGCTGGTTCTGACCAGCATGGGCTCATGCCCCCCCCCCCTAAGTTAGAGTGGTGCATTATGACCTAACGGTTGACGCGTTCTTAATCCAAATAAACAAACAAAATCATTACATCTCTTTGCCCGTCTGGTCTCGCTTATATTAAAAAGGTTCTCGATATTTGGGTAACAAAAACATAATACTTGGTTGATAGTGGAGCCGCCTGTACAAAATTAACACACTGTTTTGGTGGAGGTGCCGGTCCAGACCAAGGAGGAATAAATAACATAAGGTGACAGCATGGCGTCATAAAACCCTTAGATAGATTGAAAGTTTATAGTGGTCGGTGAGAGTCTCGAACCCAAAGCAAGGTCGTCGGTATCGTCAAAGTTCACTTTTAAGGGGCTTGGGTGCGATTCAAACACTAAGTTGAGCGCGTCATGTGCAGTACTTTCGTACTTTTCGAACTACGGGCAGGAAAATCAATATATTTTAATTCTGTTTTTCCCCCTGAAAGGTTACTAAATTTAATCTAGCACGTTGGCCTTTTCGAAAATTTTACGCGGCATTTCTGGTCATAGTTTTCCCTGACTTAGTTTGT
>JAMZAV010004859.1:0-33801 GCA_024449915.1 Sweltsa coloradensis
TTTTCCCAACCCCGCCTGGTTTCTGGAGTTCATCAAACAGTGTAACAGTTGGTGCAAACCACAACCCGATAGGACACACGATAGAGCTTCCAAGTGATCCAGACTAAACCTCTGCATTCTGCGTCAAAGCCTGGTTTGCTAGAGCTCATCCAACAGTGTTTCAGTCTTGTCTCGACCTCGGTCGAGTCAACATCGTGCGCGCTATGTCCTGCTAGTGAACCGTACAACAGTTCGCGAGTGAAACACTACGTGTGCTATCTTCCAGTGTATAACTTCGTCATTTAAACGTATTGAATAATGTATTTGTCTAATCAAGATCATTCGAGTTACCGCTCAAATATTAACAGTACCCCGAAACGCACGAATACCCTCAAATGTGAATTCGACAGAAACTTTCCTAGACCAACAGCTCTCGAAATTCATGACTGGATTTACCTTACTCTCAAAATTGACCAGTCCGATATATATGCCATACAACTTGACGGCTCAAAGCAAACCGTGTACATAAAAAGTTATAATGATCAGATGTGTTCCACTATTATTGACAATCACAATGGTTCGGCTAAGTTTTACCACGACAATGGAACCGTGAGTTCAGTCAAACTGGTCACGCGGATTTAGGATTCCGTACGGTAAGAATATTTAATCTTCCAGTCGAAATGTCAAATGACCGTATCAAAGCTCATTTTAGCGCGTTTGGCAAAGTCTCCGAGGTCAAGGATGAGTTTTGGTCTCAAAACTATCGTTACTCAGTCAAGAATGGGATCAGATCAATGAAAATTGCCCTCTCGAAACACATCCCGTCATTCGAGTATATCGGCGGTCTACGTGCTCTTATCACCTATGATGGCCAGCCGAGTACGTGTTCGTACTGTAACTCATCAGACCACTTACGGGCGGATTGCCGCTCCTCGTCGCGCTCCAATGTTCAATCTATCAACAATAACACAGACAACTCCAATGACGAGCATCAACCCAGTAATAATAACACGCCACACATTGAGTCACAGTCACAGATAAATAAGCCTACTGCTCCGTACATTGACCCCTCGTCAACTCCAAACAACCAATTACAGTCAGGTTCTACAATAATAATTGACTCGTCACCAGCAGCCCAGCCTCCCCTTAAACCCGACAAAGACAATACTATGAGCATCACACCTGACATTCAATCTGTAGCCGAGTCTGATATGGAACTTTCAGCAAACAGTGACAGCGAGTCTACAAGTACAGACACCATTAAAGGTACCTTCTCAACGTCTATAACAACACCACGTAAACGAGTAAAAAAATCAAAACCCAATAATAAATTGACAAAATTATTAAAAGGAAACGATAAGGCAACCGTCCCAACAAACTCCTCGATCTCCAATGAAACTAATATCGTAAGAAGCCCTTCAAATCCTGAAATTGATTTGAACTTCAAAATCCCGCCAATCCCGCCTAAAGAAACATCCAGTACAAGAAGAACACATCGCAATCGCCCTTGGAGCGACATTGTTGATGATGCAATCAACTCTACTTAATCAATATCAGTTGATTGATTCTATCTGCTACTGCATTCCCATGAGCTTCAACATAGAATTTGTCAACTGTCACGGCTTCCCCCGTAAAAAGCCACTCATTGAAAACCTTTGTGTTTCGCAAAACCTTCACGTGTTGGGAATAGGAGAAACTTGGGCGAATACCCAACATAATATTTCACTTCCCGGATTCACGTCCTTTCGGCGAGACCGTCCATCACCCCCTGGACAACCACCTAGGGGAGGCGTTGCTCTGTTCTTCCACCCTCATATTCCTGCAATACAGATTACCCTGCCGATCCAGTTCCGCCATATTGAAACAATTCTTTGTTCTATTCGCTGTCCGATGGGCCCTGTGATAATAGCTGTACTGTATCTACCTCCGACGTCCCGCCTCGCCGATCTACTTGATTTCTTTAAATATCTCACATCGTTTCCGAACTTCATTCTCATGGGTGATTTAAACTCAAGGCATGTATCTTTCGGAGACATCAGTTCCAACACAAATGGCATCTTTCTCGCAGATCTTATCGTCGATCTTCCTATGTACCGGTGTAACAACATTAACCCAACGTTCATCGGCCCAATGGGATCGTCTATCCCGGATCATTTCCTTGTAAGCGAGAGGCTCTCAGGGAAGGTAGGAGACACTGTTATTGGCCCGTCCATCGCAAGCGACCACCTGCCGATAATCCTGTCAGGCGACATTCTTCCTCCTCCCCCTGCACGTGAACGTTACAAACTTATAAAGGACTTCAATCACGCTGATTGGGACCTATATAGAACGACAATAATTCAGCACCTGCCAGAAACGCCCGATTTGTCCAATTGCATTGCGTTACGCAACTACGCTGACGTCCTAGTAGATACTCTCAAGCAAGCCGCCGCTCTCGCCGTTCCAGTAAAAACTGTAGACACCTATCGACCCTCACTGCACCAGATATCGTTAACCTCATCCGCACAAAGAGAAGAATCTACAATCAATTTAAAGCAACCCGTGACCCAACCAGAAAAACTGAATGGAACCGTCTTTCTGCTATAGTACGTAGAAAAATTATTAATTACCGCGAACTACAATGGACGGCTGTATGCGAGTCCTTAAACTACAAAGACGGGAGTAAATTCTGGCACAAATTTAAATGCCTCACGGGTCAGAAATCTCGTAAAATATCTCCTCTCGTCATCAACGGCGATGTGTTCTCTACTCCGGAAGATAAGGCGAGAGAGTTCGCATCCTCTCTTGAATCAGTTCATCGCTTCCCTACCGATCCTCACTTTGACAATAACTTCTGTGCAAAAATCGAGAGACTTCTTTCCAAACACGAACCTCATTTGTCCTCTCATGATCCAATTCCCATCCAAGACATCACTTATCCCGAGTTAGTTGAGGAAATTACTCCTGACGAAGTTTCAGCAGCAATTTTAAAAGGCCGCAACTCTACGCCTGGAGACGACGGAATCACAAGAACAATGCTACGTCAAGCTCCTCCTCAGTTCATCACTCACCTATCCTCCTTGTTCACCGTGTGCCTCAATCTCGGATACATTCCTCCTCATATGAAATCAGCCACCGTCGTCATGATAGCCAAGAAAAACCAACCGCCTGACCAAACTTAGCAGCTACCGGCCGATAAGTCTACTGAACGTTATCGGCAAAATACTCGAAAGAATAATCCAATCCCGTCTCGCCCGTTTCGCCGAGAACAATAACATAATCCCCGAATCACAATCCGGGTTTAGAACGGGTCGTTCAACTACTGACCCTCTGATCCGGCTGATTACTGAAGTATCATCGGCGCTGAACGAAGGGAAATGCGTCCTCGCTGCTTTCCTAGACATTTCCCGTGCATTTGACCGAGTGTGGCATAGTGGCCTCTGTTTTAAATTACTTAAAATGCAAATCCCTCTTCACGATGGTCCGATTTATCAAGGCTTTTCTATCCGACCGTAGTGCGCGAGTTAAAATTCAAGACCATCTATCTCGACCTATAACCCCTGCTGCAGGTGTTCCCCAAGGATCCTCCCTGTCACCCCTGCTATATTTGCTTTACTGTCACGATATCCCAAACCCTCTTGATAAAAAACTATTTTTGGCTCTATTTGCCGACGACACAGCTTATTGGTGCGTCGGTCGGACCGCCAGAGAAGTATTCCGAAGGCTACAACGCCAAATCAAAGCTCTTGAAAATTGGATGCGCAGATGGCGCATTCTACAAACGCCCTGAAGACCCAACTAATACTGTTCCGACACCGTAATAAAACACAAAAAACTTCTCAAGACTCTCATAGGCTCAGCATCACCCTATGGAATAAATCCGTTTTCACCACCCCGCACAGCAAAATACCTCGGTATTACGTTCTCTGACACACTGCACTGGCGAGCCCATAGTCGCGATGTCATCTGCCGTGCCCGCATCCGGATGAACCTGCTGATCAGACTTCGATGACTTCCAAACACTCCGTTTTACTTACGCCACCTTCATCAGACCGCTTTTTGAGTATGCCGCGCCAGCTCTCTACCCGGTCCTTGGGGCCGCTTCCTGCGGCTACATCTCACTTGAACGCATAATTTTAAGACGAATCTCAGGGTTACACCCTTGGACAGAAAATGACCTAGTTTACAGTGCTACCGGTATGGAAAAGCTGAGCAATCGAATGGAAAGACTATGTGCAAACTATTGTTCACGACTGCTACACAATAACCGAGTGGAACTAATCAATTTCCTTTCCATTCCTAGAGCTCCACCAAGGAAACCGAAATTCAAATACACCACTTCCCATCATTCTCTCCCCTTAATTATCTCTCAGCCTTAATCTAGTATGTCACCTATTCCCCTTTCTCCCCTAACTTCCTTTATAAATGTATCACTTTTGTACACCTTGTCAAAATGACCATACTGTTTTTGTTTGTTTTTACTTATTATGTTAGCTTTACTAATGTTCTCCGTTATGTCTGAATGACAACTTGTTTTCTATATTATGTATTTGTTTTCTTGCAACTTATGTGTGTTGTTTGTTGTACCATTGTGACAGGCTAAAGAGGGAATTATGCCCTACAATGGCCTTCTCGCCTAGCGGCGAGAAAATATCATTTAAATAAATAAATAAATAACAGTGTTTACATGTTGGTGCAAACCACAACCCGATAGGACACACGATAGAGCTTCCAAGTGATCCAGACTAAACCTCTGCATTCTGCGTCAAGCTGGAATTGCTCGAGCTCATCCAGCAGTCTTAACATGTTTGTGCAACCACACCCGATAGGACACACGATAGAGCTTCCAGTGATCCATACTAACCTCTGCGTTTTGCGTGAAAGCCTGGTTTGCTGGTGCCCATCCGACAGTCTTTATGTTGGTGCAAACCCAATCCGATATTACACACTATAGAAGCTTCAGAGACCCAGCTAAACCTCTGCTTCTTCGTCAAAGCTGGTTTGCTCGATCTCATCCACAGATCTTAACATGTTGGTTCAAACCCGAACGCTTACATGACACACGATATGGCTTCCAGTTTCGCCTAGTAAACTCTTGCATTCCTGCGTCAAAGTCTGGTTTTGCTCGATCTATCCACATCTTAACATGTTGTGCAAACCACAACCCGGTAGGACACACGATAGAACTTCCCTAGTGATCCATCTAAACCTCTGTTCTGCGTCAAAGCCTGGTTTGCTCGGTCTCAGCCAACGTGTTAACATTTTGGTGCAAACCACAACCCGATAGGACCCCCGATAGAGCTTCCAATGATCCAGACTACACCTCTGCTTTCTGCTATCAAAGTCTGGTTTGCTGAGAGGGGAGCTCTCACACGTGTTAACATGTTGGTGCAAACCACAACCCGATAGGCCACACGAACGATACTATCCAAGTTTGATCCAACTAAACCTCTGCATTCTGCGTCAAAGCTGGTTTTGCTGGCTCATCCACAGTCTTAACATGTTTGGTGCTACACACCCGATAGGACACACGATAGAGCTTCCAAGTGATCCAGACTTAAACTCTGCATTTGCGTAAAAGCCTGTTGCTCGATCTCATCCACAGTCCTTAACATGTTGGTGCAAACCACAACCCGAGTAGGACACACGGAATGAGCTTCCATCCAGTGATCCATCCGACTCAACCTCTGCAGTCTGCGTCAGAGTCTGTGGTTTGCTCGAGCCATCCAACGTGTTAACATGTTGGTGCAACCACAACCCGATAGGACCAGAATAGAGCTTCAGTGATCCGACTTAACCTCTGCATTCCTATACGTCAAAGCCCTGGTGTGCTCGAGCTCATCCAGCATTCCTTACATGTTGTGCAAACCACAACCCGAAATGACACGACGATAGAGCTTCCAAGTGATCAGGACTCAACCTCTGCATTCCTGAATCAAAGCCTAGTTTTTTGCTCGAGCTCATCCAACAGTGTTAACATGTTTGTGGCAAACCACAACCCGATAGGACAAAAGGATAGAGCTTCAAGGTGATCCAGACTAAACCTCTGCAATTCCTGCGTCATAAGCCTGGTTTGTTTGAGCTCATCAACAGTCCTTAACATGTTTTTTTGGTGCAAACCACAACCCTGTAACCGCACGGCCCCTGTGCAAGTCTCATTTTGGCCCTCAGCCCGAGAATTTTTTTTCATTTTTATTTTAATATATTGCCATATGATAAGGTTTAATTGTACAGTTAAGGATTTATTTTGGCTAAGTAAAATTTGCATATTGATTACAATGTACGTGATGTCACAGATCACAAGTAATAAGTCAGTAGCCACTCTAGTTTTTTCCAAGTGCAGCTGAGAGTCAATGTATTTGGTTTAATTTCACCGATGTTTTTGGAGATAGGGAGTACAGGTAACCGGGATCTCCGAACCACCTGCAGTAGAGAAGCTGTAAAGTTTGAGTTGGCACCGCAAGTGAGGTGTTTTGGGCTCAGAATTGTAGCCTAGCGATACTCCCCCTCGCTTCACTGGTCCTCGTCCGTGGCCTGGCCAATGACAACCACGGAACGCTGGCCGAGCCAGCGAGGCCAGTAAAAAACGGCGAGTGGAAGTCGAATTCTCGTCCAGAAAGCGGAAATACGTAGGCAACCCCTAGACCAATAACAGCCCTTAGTTTGAGTTTCGCGGTGGGTGAGACCCACATCACAGGGCAGAGTGTCAAACGCAACGGAGAGTAGTCGAGCAAGTGTGTGTCGAGCAAGGATCGTCCACTACGCACTCACGAGAGAGACGGCGGTTGACTGCCAAGTAAGTCAATCTTTTAACCAGTGTTTCTGTAGAGCATGGGTGATTTTCGCGAAAGTGGGGAGTAATCCCAGGATGGGTTTGTAACCTACTGCTGAGGTCGGAGCTTACATCTCGCGTGTATACCTATGTTTTTCTCAAGTAATATCATAATCTTCGTGAATAGCCGAGTGATAACGTGCTACCCATGCTAGTGTTTCAATACCATGCGCGAATAACGACGACATCGCAATTACTATGGAAATTCTTATATCTACACCATACGGAGTGACATGCGAGTTCAGTAAGAGTGTTTCAAGGTTTTCCGGTCTTTTCGAAGTAAGTGTGACTTGGTATGTCCCACACCGTGGGACTACCCGGGTCACCTCTACATCCCGTTTTGGACATCCACTGACACTACGCAAGTAAGATAAATAACCCATAAGTTGCACGCCCCCAATTGTTCGAGACCAGAGACTTCGAGTTCATCTGAGGTCCTAGGACAGTCTCTTAGGCAGGTCGTAAATCGGCCAGTTCACGATCAAGTGACCCCCGCTACCACGGCAAGCGAGGACACAGGGCCCTTCCGTAGCAGAGATCTACCGATCGGCCACCCCTCGCCCCGGCACTCCCGTGCAAGGCACTTCCAGATGGCGACGTCCCTCCCCCCTCCCCCTCTACGAACAACGATAGGCTACGAATCCTCGTATTATAATAAGCCCTATTTCTTAGGATTGTGTACAGGGTATTAATTATTCTTTTTATGTTTTCTTATCTTGCATGAGTTGGTCCGAACCCCTAAATTAAAACAACCCGGCTTCAGTAGTTAGCATGTACAAACTGTTACAATATAGAAACGCCACTGCTTTTAAATTTGTTTCACTCACTGAGTTAGCATGAAACAGTCCTAAAATCCTCCTTATAATTCAATTCTCAGCCTTCGCAAGTTCTCAACTATCTATTCTTAAGTACAACTAGTACAGACAAGCAGGAACGTCGAGCTGACCACCGGACTAGTGCAGCCCCTGGGTAGTGGGAGCGTCTCAGCAGTTCTAGCGTGCCGAAGGTCCAGGTACCTCTTCGGGACCCGCGAGGGCGAAGTTGTATGTTTTTTGCATCACCGATCCGCCCACTGTACTGTTTGTGTTTGTTTTTGCTAGGGCTAGATTTTTCCCATCCCCGCGTGTAGAACACATAGAATTCGTGTTATTTGTCAATCAATCTTTTGTTTAAAACCGTTATAAACGTATGCAAAGAACTCCCGAGATAATAAAAAAATTAGCAGTTTGTAAACCAGTAGTTCAAGTCAAGTTAGAAACTTATCAGCGACGAATTGACGTTCAATCGCGGAACGTTAAGTTAGGACCTAGAACCTGTGAGCAGCGACAATTGGCGGCCCAACTGCGAGGCTAGATTAATCACCGCGACCGGGGATTGAGGTTTGTGTTGTTGTGTGTAAGGAAGTGGAACCCAGGCAGGCGTGGACTTTTTCGCATCACCGAGACGCGAAAGTTTGAAGATTTGTTTGTGTTGATTATTCACCGGCGCTCAAGTAACACGAATTACCAAGGTGTGAATAAATGCCGAAAATGCAAAAAGTTAACAATGTCACTACAAGGACAGTAGCGAGCTAGGCCAGTGTTGTGGTACCAGCGTATTCGCGGGAACCAGGGCACAATACGTAGCGCGGGGATGGTCCGGGAGACTTCGAGGTGTTAGCGAGATTTTGCACTTGTCGAGAGCAATGAGTCCAGGACACTAGTCATACGACGAGAACTCCGTCCGAATCGGAAGGTACAAGCGAGTAACCGAAACATCGGCACGTCGGAATCTAGAGACCCTACAGCCCGGTTTATGATGAAGAAGCGTGGGACGCGTGGCAGTTCAAAATAATGACTAGAATGGATAAAATGCGTCGAGAGAAGACAAATGCATGAGATATTTCCAAGCGAAGGAAAGAGAACGCGAAGAGGCCTATGACAAGCGGCTAGCTAGGAAGGAGAAGGATGGGAGAAAGCGAAAGAACAGCTAGCGTAAAAATAACATGCCAAAAAGCTACTATTGCTCGGGACAATCCTGCACGTATCCAGGCTACCGGAATCAACAAAAAAATCGAGCAATAGCACAACAATAACTAAGATAATAACAGCAGCGCGACTCGCTACAACGTGTGGAATCTAATATTCGCACTGGAAATTGATGCTATCAACGCCAAGATTGCGAAGTGAGACGGAGAAGGGCAGGAGCGTGAAGGAACCGCACAAGGGCTATTTGTCCAAGCGAGAATCGGGTGTGGCGAGACTCGACAAATGAAACGCGCAACGCGATAGCTGAGATTGCTAGCAACATGGATGGTTTTGGTCCGGCGCAAGTGGCAACCTGGGGCGAAGGCTAGATACAGGCGGAGGACAATCGAGACGACCACGTGACACGACCCGAGCAGAACAGACAGCTGGGTAGCCAAATTCGAGACGAGCTCGATGCGCGCGTCGCGACGCTTGAGGAAGGAATTGTGTGAACGAACTCACGAGGATCCGATCAGGGACGCCAGGTTTCGATAGCGAGTGTCGCGTAAGCGGACCGAATGCAAAAGAAGAAAAATATGTAAGCCGAGCGATTACCTAAGGAAAACTATAATCTTCAACAATACGGCGTCTGGTTTCACCCGCAAGAATTTCTAGACATATTAGAAAAACGTTTCGGCGAAATATCACGTCTCGGAAACTCCAAGGTTATGCTTACAAACGCAGTGTTGCAGGGGACAAGTGCTAGCTTGGCTCTGCGCGAAGACACCCATAACATGTTTTTGACGTATGGAAGGATGCCCTTCTAGAAAGATATAGGGGGTTTGGCACGCGCACAGCCTGAACGTGTTCGAGCGCTCATCAGACGAGTGTGTGGGCGCGAGTCAAAATGATAGTATTCAGCTCCAAGCCACGAGGTCGTACGAAGAGCGTAAGGACGCGAAGGGGGCAGTCGTTGCTAAACGTAAAGAACCCCGACCCGCGCCCCATATACTGCCATAGAGAGCTAGGGGGCTCAGCCCGGTCATAAGTCAAGAAGCCGCGAGCTCACTAATGACCGAGGCGTAGCGAAGATGTCTTAGGGGGGGGGGGGGGGGGGGGAAACAAGTATTTTAAGTTAGTGATTGATTTTGTTCTTCGTTGGGTAATTTTATGCGGGCGGCGTCCCACTACGGTGTCGAACCTAGGACCGCAGCGCGAGCTAGAGGGGGCGGACCCCAATCAAAACCCAGCCGGAGAGGAAATAAGGAATTGGTGTTTTTGTTGAAGGAATTTGGGAATGTATCCAACATGACCACAAGAGGTGAAGACGTGGTTCTTATTGTACAGTGGACCTTTTGTCATTACAGAGCCGTTGCAGGTTGTAATGCGTACGAGGCTATCCGATGCACAAGGCGTAGTGAAGGGCGTGGTATAATGTTCAACTCTAAAAAGTATAAGTCGGCACTCTAAGAGTGAAGAAGTGCGGAGCGTGTTTGTACAGATGAGCTAAGATAGGTGTGGTGGATTGCATGTCCACTAGGGAACCGAGACCCCGGACCGAAGCAACGCGCCACGGAGGACACACGAGCCGAAGTGGTGAACTATCAGCTTGGCTGCGCAGAACACGCGCCATCGAAGGGACCGGGGTCGAGAGAGAGCGAGCGAGAGAGAGAGCCTAGGGACAAGGTAGACGCACGCGTGCGAAGACCGACGGCCTAGGGAGCTTGATCGCTACAGAGCACACTGCGACGCGGGTCATTGACCGTAGTTGTCAACAGACCAACAACCACGGACAGTACAACGAGTTTGCAGGAAGCACGACTCATCCCCACCACTCACGAAAACAGGACTTGGGGACTTGGCTATTGCTTGCCCTTTTTAATTACTGGACTCTGTCCAGGACGACAAGGCAGTAAGTTTTCACGACCTACGTTACATTGGCGCCAGTCGGACCGTGCTGATCTGTCTGAGACTCGCGTGAGTTGTTTACGGACCTATCTTCATAAACCCAGGTCCAACCCTGGAAGATGCCACCTATAGCATGCTGTGTACGGACCATACCCTGCGTAACAAGGATCGCGCAGCCCTGGAGGATGTACCTAATCAGGCACATGGTTTTAATAATTGCTCAACGAGAGTAGCACCTTTTTTCTGTGTTACGCGATAGAATCTAGGACGTATTTGTGTCCGCTGAGACTGTGGCTCTCTGATGTTCTTTTTGTTTCTGTTGATGTAACATGTACGTAGCGTTTGTATTTAAATGTGGTACTAACCACCCCGGCCGCATTGCAAGTTTTTAGAGTTGTCACCAACCAGGTCACCACAGACAAGTACTTTTCACCGAACGAGTCCGTGTATTGATTGCGAGTCCCAGTGCGTGACCTATAAAGTCAGCTTGAGTTAGGTTGTTGTCCTTGTTTGAGCGCATGAGTAGTTTGAACGTAAGTTTGGTCACCCCGGGTTTGACGTAGTCTTATCTTTGCGTAGGTCCTCGTAACTTTCCTTTAGTGAACCCGAGGGTCCACCATTCATCTCAAGTGTATGTGTAAATAATGGCGGTTTTCTTTATAAACTCCTATAGGGGACGTAAATGTAATTTTATTTGCCTTCGTGGCGTGAAGGAAAAGGTTTGTCGTGTAAATATCCCGCTAGGGATGGTCCAAGCTTTTTAAATGTAACGTAACCACTATCTATACGAAGATAGCCCGGTACATTTGTTGGTTTATTAGGATGGCAGTCGTGAGTCCACCACTTACCATGTGTCAGAACCTTACTTATAGAGTGCGCCGAGTGGGCGTAGGCTCACAGCTGGTAGCAAACATGTGTCATTGACGGAGAGAGGTTGCAGCGGCCTGGCCGCTATATCGCGTGACGCAACCATGGTTGTGGACACCGGTGCTCGTGAGACTGGTTCAGCGTCAACTGTGTTTACAGTGGCGTAGCGCAAGGGTGCGTAGTAGGAACCAAAGGGAAGTTCCTTGGTGGAACCTTGTGGTTGTTTTTAGCAACAGGTTCCTGGGTGGGAATACGTCCAGGGGAGCCAGATAAAATCAACAATATGTCCTTTGTGGGACCTGTGGTCCAATAACGTAACTCGCTAGGGTATGGAGAATCTTAGGATGTCCCAGTGCAAAGTTGTGTTTATGTATGTTAATTTTTATTGGGACAGGATGCCTCACACCCTGCGCCAATAATTGTTGCCTTACGCCGTCACGTAGGTCAATAATAAAAATGATGTCTTGAAGTTGAGTCAGTCGGGCTATGTGGCCGTACGATGTCACGGAGTTAACTTCTAGAGAGACATGATGTCAAGTACTCTCCAGAAGCTAAGGGGGCTATTGTAACCGCACGGCCTTGTGCAAGTCCATCATTTTAGGCCCTCAGCCCGGAGAATTTTTTCATTTTTATTTGGTAATATATTGCTATGTAAGGGTTAATTTACAGTTAAGGCATTTATTTGGCTAAGTAATTTGCATATTGCTTACAAATCTACGTGATGTCACAGATCACAAGTAATAAGTCATAGCCACTCTAAGTTGTGCAAGTGCAGCTGAGAGTCAATGTATTTGGTTAATTAACCGATGTTTTTTGAGATCGGGAGTACAGTAAACGGGATCTCCCGAACCACCCTGCAGTAGAGAACTGATAAGTTTGAAGTTGGCACCGCAAGTGAGGTGTTTTGGGCTCAGGATGTGTAGCCTAGCCGATAATCCCCATCGCTTCACTGGGTCCTCCGTCGTGGCCTCGGCCAATGACACCACGGACGCTTGGCCGAGCCAGTCGGAGGCAGTAAAAACGCGAGTGAAGTCGAATTCTCGTCCAGAAAGCGAATACGTAGGGCAACTAACCCTAGAAACCCGCCTAGACAATAACAGCCCTTAGTTTTGACTTCGCGGGTGGTGAGACCCAATCACAGGCAGAGTGTACAACCAACGGAAATAGTCGAAGCAAGTGTGTTTTTTTTTTTTTCGAGCAAAGGATCGTCCACTACGCACATCACGAGAGAAGACGGGCGGTTTTGACTGCAAGTAGAGTGCATCTTTTTAAACCAGTGTTTCCTGAAGCATGGGTATTGTTCGCGAAAGTGGGGATAATTCCCAGGCTTGGTTGTACCTCCTGCTGAGGTCGAGCTACGATCTCGCGTGTATTACTATGTTTTTCTCAAGTAAATAGCATAATCTTCGTGATAGCCGAGTAAACGTGCTAGCCACATGGCGGAGTGTTCATAGCCATGCGCGAATAACGACGACATCGCAATTACTTATTATAAATTCTTATATCTACACCATACGGAGTGACATGCGAGTTCAGTAAGATGTGTTTCACAGGTTTTCCGGTCTTTTCGAAGTAAGTTGACTTGGTATGTCCAACACGTGGACTACCCGGGTCACCATCTACAATCACCGTTTGGACTCCCTACACACGCAAGAAGATAAATGACCCATAAGTTGCAACTCCCCAAATGTTCGAGACCAGAGAACGTCGAGTTTCATCTTGAGGGCCTAGGCAAATCTCTTAGACAAAGGTCGGTGAAATCGGGCCTATTCACGATCACGTGACCCCCGATACCACGGCAAGCGCGGACACAGGGCCCTTCGTAGCAGAGATCTACCGTCGGCCACCCCTCTCCCCGGCCACTCCCGTGGCAAGGCACTTCCAAGATGGCGACGTCCTCCCCTCCCCCCTCCACGAACAACGATAGGCTAGTACGAATCGTCGTATTATAAATAAGCCCCTATTCTTAAGGATTGTGTAACCAGGGTATTATTATTATTTAGGGTTTCTTATCTTGCCATGTTTTGGATCCAATCCCCTAATTAAAACACCCGGATGTCAGTAGTTAGCATTTCACAAAATGTTACAATATAACGCCACTGCTTTTTAAATTGTTTCACTCACTGAGATTAGCAAGAACATCCTACAAATCCTCCTTATAAGTCAATTCTCCTTCCGAGCATTCTCAACTATCTAAATTCTTTAAGTAGTCACACTATACAGGACAAGCAGAACGTCGAGCGACCACCGGACTAGTGCAGGCCCTGGAGTGGAGCGGCCTCAGCACTAGCGTGCCAGGTCAGGGTGTACCTCTTCGGGAGCCCCGCGAGGGCAAAGTTGTATGTTTGTTGCATCACCGATCCGCCACTGTACATGTTTGTGTTTGTTTTGCTATGGGCTAGATTTTTCCCATCCCGCGTGTAAACAACATAGAATTCAGTGTTATTTGTCAATCCAATCTTTTGTTTTTAAAACCCTTGAAACGTATGGCAAAACCCCGAGATAATAAAAATAGCACGTTTGTAAACAGGTGGTTCAATCAAGGTAGAAAACTTATCAGCGACGATTTGACGCTTCATCGCGGAACGTTAGTTAGGACCTAGGACGAGTGTCAGTGATCCAGACTAAACCTCTGCATTCTGCGTCAAAGCCTGGTTTGCTGGAGCTCATCCAACAGTGTTAACATGTTGGTGCAAACCACAACCCGATAGGACACACGATAGAGCTTCCAAGTGATCCAGACTAAACCTCTGCATTCTGCGTCAAAGCCTGGTTTGCTCGAGCTCATCCAACAGTCTTAACATGTTGGTGCAAACCACAACCCGATAGGACACACGATAGAGCTTCCAAGTGATCCAGACTCAACCTCTGCATTCTGCGTCAAAGTCTGGTTTGCTCGAGCTCATCCAACAGTCTTAACATGTTGGTGCAAACCACAACCCGATAGGACACACGATAGAGCTTCCAAGTGACCCAGACTAAACCGCTGCATTCTGCGTCAGAGCCTGGTTTGCTCGTACTCATTCAGAAATTACCATCATATGCGTAGTTTCTCGTTAGTTATTCGCCATTTAAATTCTAGAGCTAGACCCTGAGGCGCCTGGAACCTTGTGCGTCAATGTACGAGGTATGACGCAGGCCTCACGATGGGATTATCCGTCTTAAGTCAAGCCTGATTTGTTTGGTACTGACTTTCGTAGTCGTTCTCAACGATTTCCCTAATGCAGTACGCCTTGAGGACATCACATTCCGGGTTTATCATCAAGACACGACCCTCTGTACACGGTGTCGTAGTCTGCCCCATCGAGCTACATATTACATTGATGCAAATTTAAATTTTAAAATAAATATTTTATTTTAAAACATAATAATAGAATTGATAGTTTGTTATTTTTCGTTTTTTTTTCACTGTTAAGTCAGGGTTAGTTACGATTTCAAAAAAAATAATGCGACTTTGTTTTATTTTAGACAAAACGTACCTCAAAGAAAATTATTTTTTTATTTGTTTTGATTTGATATTATTTATTTATTTTATCTACAGAATAATAGTAGGAGTGCGAAGACCCCGTGATTTAAGGGTAAACATATATATATATAGCTTTCGGTTATCCGTGTAGTGTTATTTATTAAGACAACATTTCGTGCTAATTACATAGCACTTTTTCACGTCAAATACACCATAGAGAAATAACAAATACACTTTGAAAACGAAACTAATAACAAACGAAAACCAAAACAATCTACTTTCCAATGTGCCAAGATGGCCGCCAGCAGTGTCAGTGCGTGCCGACCGCTCCTCAATTTTCTTGTATTTTTTAGCTGTAAATCAACTTGTAAGTTTTTCCAGTGCATCATTGCTGATTGAGAACAACATCCATGTGAAAATCCATTGTGAAAAAGTGCGAGAAAATTACTAGTGGTCGGAAACATTTACATTTCCAACTACACGCCTGTGCGGGTCGCGAATCTCGGGCCAGGCGTGTGTTTCTCTCGTTCGTGTTCGTCAGGCGGGTATGGGTCGGGAGCCGACCATCCCAGCTCACTGCGCCCGGGCTTGCTTATGTCTAGCCTCAGCGGCGACTTTGCACGAAACCTGGCCCTACTTTGAACAGCTTCAACCTGTCTCATCTGCGAAGTACCGGACGGAAGAACCAGTTTTGTATATATCTTGTACATATTTTAAAATTAGGCCCATCGGACGTGTGCAAACCAATCACCGGCGGAATCGCAACAAATAAATAAGGTAAGGCTAAACTGGATGTGTTTGGTCTTGCTCCCTCCTAACTTGTCGGATTCCTACTTCAGTCCGAGCTCCATCTCAGCTCAAATGACGACATCTCGCGGCCACTTGACAAACACCCAAACACACCCTACGAACTGACCTGTCTCTCTTTCAATGCCAGAAGCTTTGTAAATACCAAGAAGCGGGCCCACAGTCGAGGCGTGGCTCGAAGCTATCAACCTGCTGTTATTTTTCTCGGTGCGAGACGTGGTTTGAATCCGTTCAGTCAGCGATGCGGAAATACTTGCCGGACTACCTGGTGATTCAGGGACCGCCCGTCAGAGAAGACTCGTCAAAGGGGTGGAGGGGATGTTGATGAGCTGTCAAACCCGGCATGCAACCGCCCCCCCCACCACCCCCCCACACCACCACACGCGTGACGTCAATTTGAAACGAATGCCGGAAAGTTTGTTTGGGTGGAGATTAAGTGCAACAAAGAGAAGATTCTTCTAGTTCAGCCTACAGAGCGCGACGGCTAACACGAAAACTTGTAAATAATGATTTAATTACTTCCATTGAAATGGCACAAGAAATTGAACACAAATACAGTTCAATTGTTTTATATGGAGATTTTAATTTGGACATCGACTGGACACCGAAACACTACGCGATGCCTAGCAACCCTCTAGGAAATGCCTTCCTGTCTGCATTCCTAGACGTTGTACCGAATCAAATGGTAACCGAAGCCACCCGGATCAAGGTCTGCTGGATCTCCGCCTAGCGGAGGATCGTCTAACTCTCTAGGTTAGGTCGTCGCAGCAGCGAATTAGAAGCCATCTTGGTAATTAATTCTAGAGCGGGAATGTAGTAACTAGTACTATTTCACGCACTTTGCATACTAGTGAGTTGATTACCTAAAAAACTGGAGGTTGTCAACTACTTTCAATACCACGTTAGTAATCAGGATGAATGCCTCTATAACGTCATATAGTGGTTATGTTTGGACATGTCGTCGTTTTCCCGGGAATGTTGTACTTTTTCACGCACTTCGCATACTAATGAGTTGATTACCTAAAAAACAGGAGGTTGCCAACGAGGTTGAATACCATGTAAATGATCAGGATGAATGCCACTATAACGTCATATAGTGGTTTTGTTTGGACATCTCGTCGAGCATTTCGAGCATTTCCCGAGCATAGGCTATAGTACTTTTTCACGCACTTTGCATATAAATGAGCTAAATATATATATATATATATATATAAAAATGGAGGTTGTCAACGAGGTTGAATACCATGATTGTAATAAGGGTGAATGCCACTATAACGTTATATAGTGGTTATGTTTGTACATATCGTCGTTTTCCATTAAAACGAGCATTTCTCGGCGACATAGTAATTTTTCACACGCCACCTTGAAAAATACCGTCATTTACTAGTGTTTTTATGATTATTTGTGTACACTATTATCATCACATATTATGTTGCTTTGGGCACAATCAATGTTGGTAATAAACTAGGAAGCTTCGCAAACACTTTTTCAGGCGCGTTGTTGGATGAGCGTAATTGTTTAAGGGGTATTTCACTGAAAATGAATGAAAAAACGGTAATTTTACATTATTATTGTTTTAATTGCTTTTTAAGTTTACTTTTTTATTTATTGAATACATAAATTTATTTTGTACTGATATAATGCTAAAAGCATTAAATGAATTTTTTCTTTAGCTCTGTATGCTATTTTACATGGGAAAATGGCTTACCAGTACTGATATTAGGGCTGTATAGAGTGTTATTCATAACAATTTTAGTCAATTTTAAAGAAACCTAGATTAACAGGTTATAAAGGCCCAGTGAATTCATGTTTAATAAATAAACTGAGCCTTTAGGCTATGTTGTACTCAAATTTACCAAAAAACAACATAAATAAACAATAAATGCTATTCTCTCAAAACTTTTATTCTAGCACATTTGCTAACATTTTTCCTACTTCTAGCCTACAGTTTTTAAGATAAATGGATAATTTATTTTTTAATGTGCTCACAAGTCTTATTCTGACAAATTCACCAGACACTTTTTTGATAAGATTTATGTTTTTTTAATTAAAATATGGGAAATATAGATTTGTTACAAAAAACATACATTTTCCAACAATGCAAAGGAAAATAATCATATTTATCAAACAAAACAAATATTATAAAATCCGTCTGGTGAATGTTTAGATGTATTGTTTTTTAATCTAAAACACCTTTCACTTTAAAAAATAAATTAAAATTGTAAGAGCCTTGGCATTTTTATCAAAACGCTGTTTAAATCGTAAAATTGCAATTATTATGAGAAATAATTGTTTGATTGCGCTCAAAATTCACAAGAATATATAAATCCATAAAATTAAGGTTCTGTGAAAAAATCATTACAATCGGATAAAGCATGTATAGGTGTTATATGTCGAAGAATGTTTTAAAAATAAAAAAATCATAAATTTGCTATTTTCATGAGAAATAATTTTTCGATTGCACTAAAATTTCACAAGAATATATATATTCATTAAATTAAGATTCTGTGAAAAAATCATTACAATCGGATAAAGCATGTAGGTGTTATAAGTCGAAGAATTTTTTTAAAAATCGAAAAAAATCGTAAAATTGCGATTTTTATGAGAAAAAAATTTCGATTGCGCTCAAAAACGTGGCAGTTATAAGTTCAGAGATTTCGAAGGCCTCCATAAAATTTCATCGCAATCGGAATATCGGTTTAGCCGGAATCGTGTTAACAGACAGACAAAAATACAGAAAAAAGAAAAAAAAAAACATTCCGGATTTTTTCTCCAGTGTAGTGCAATGGAATCTTCGCTTCGCTCGCTACGCTCGCTACACTCATCCAATTATCAGAAACAGGCTTTTAGAAATAAATTTTTGAAATCGTAAAAAAAAATGCTCATGTATATCCTACACATTACACTATAATAATATAACATAGGGTATTTAAAATTATTTCATTTTATTAATTACATTACAACAAATTATTATTCATTATTATTGGGTTGTCAATTTTATTATCTCGAAATGCACGCGATTCTTTTCTGGCCTCTACATTGTCATTTTGTGGTCAAGTTTTAGGGCGCGCTAAGTAGATGTTCACTTTGATTTTTAAAATTCCCTCTATTTCTCGTGCATATCACCAATATGGCTGCTATACATTGTGGAACGGGTTGCGACGACCTAACTTCGTGGCCACACGAGCGAGTTAGACGAGCCTCCGCCAGGTGGCGGAGATCTAGAGGACCTTGACCCGGATCACAAACACTTGTCGTTCAACAATAGACCTCGTTCTAACAAATAACCCCTTCCCCTTGATAATAGAAGACGTGGAAGTTGTGCCTGGAATTAGCGACCACCTGGGCCCCGATTCATGTACATTTTTATCCCGGTATAAGCCGAGTAAGGTGGTATAAGTGCGTTATAACTCCGAATCCAATTCATGAAGACTTATCTCGCCTCGACCGGGGATAAGAAAATACGTAAACAGATGGCGGACATTTAAAATTTTGCGTCTATGTGTATAAAACGAGAAAGTTGTCATTATTCTCATAAAACAAATCAGAAACCGTCCCGGGCCTAGGCCCAGATGTAGAAAATTATTCATAATACAACAGTGTAGGCCTAAAGTTCCATTAGCTATAGGACTAGATAAAATTAAGATTAACATTACACGTTTGACAAGCCCTAGGCCTCTTCTAGACAACCCTAGGCCTGCACGACCTTGTTCTGACACACATCCCGCACAAATAACTAGTTTTGATTACTAAAAGCCTAATGCAGATAAACAATAGTATAATAGTCCTAGGCTATTCCAAAATTTACGGCAATAATACGCCTTTTCTTTTCTTTTAAACAAAAGATGGTGCAAATTTTCAGTGTTCTTTTGCTAATCTGCTGATTTACATGGCTGTGGAATGCAGTGGAAAAAACATTTGTTGTGTTTGTTGTTGGATTGAAAATTTTTGATTGGATGAGAGTTGCTCAGACTTAACCAGGCCTTATCCTGCCATGTCCTGCATTATACCGTCCTTATACCACCTATACCTGGGATAAATGTACATGAATTGGGGCCCTGGCAATACGGTATGGGTTAAGATGTCAGCCCCCCAGGCCAAAGAACGTTAATAGGCGTACGCTTAACTACAACAAAGCCAACTGGACAAAACTGAAACGTCTTTTTACCAACAAACTGCCACGCGGACCAGGGACTAACAACATCAATGATGACGTAGAATCTGTGTGGGCCAAGTGGAAAATAGTTTTTGGGCGTGCGTGGATGAAGCAGTGCCCGATGTTAAAGTCAGTACAAAAAGAAAACAGCCGTGGATAACTAAAGAAATAATTAACAAAATACGTAAAAGAGACGTCCAGTACAGAAAGTGGAAGAGAGAACAAAACGACGAACAGTGGGATAAATACAAGGCATTGCGTAACCAAGCGAAAATTGCAGCAAGAGTCGCCTATGACCGCTACATGTGGAAACTAGGGGACGGAAATGGGAAACAACTGTGGAGATTTATACACAGCAAACACGGAAGTTCCGCACCTCTCCACTTCGTCATTGACGGCGCTACTGTAAGCGATTCGCAGTGTATAGCAGAGGCATTTTCACGTAAGTTTAAAGAAAGTTTTACGACTCCTAGTAAAGAAGATGTTGACCTTTGCCCTCCTAGTTCCCAATACGCCTCCTCTTCTACTCCTTTAAACATTGTAGATTTCCTTCCTTTCCAAGTATCACGAATAATTAAAAAAATCCGCGCAGATGGTTCAGTAGGCCCCGACAACATTCCATGTAAAATCCTTCATGAATGCGCCGCTGAAATAGCCCCCTCCTTGTGCCATGTGTTTTCTGTATCTATGCAACAAGGAAGGCTCCCGGATGACTGGAAGCGGGCGAATGTGGTACCGATTTACAAGAGCGGTAAACGGAACTGCACAAAAAACCGCCGTCCCATCTCCCTCACATCAGTTGTAGGCAAAATTATGGAAAAACAATTAATATTCAAATCATGAAGCACCTTCAAAACGTGAAAGCGATTAATAAACAACAACACGGTTTCCTGCCAAGAAGATCGTGCGTAACCATGTTAGCTGGAGCGATAGACTACTGGCAGCACACGTTGGACGCCGAGGCCTTCGCGCAGGTAGACGTCGTTTTGTTGGACTGGGCTAAGGCATTCGACCAAGTCCCACACCGTCGTCTCCTTGCCAAGCTGATGGGGTACAACATATCAGGTCAAGTCTGCCAGTGGATCAAGAGTTTCCTGATCGGTCGCAGTATGTGCGTGATTTATGACGGAGCAAGATCCAGTGAGTGTAGTGTTGTGTCTGGAGTGCCACAAGGCTCCGTCCTTGGGCCTCTACTTTTCACCATCTTCATGATGGATTTGCCTAAGTGTGTTAGTTCCAATATGAGGCAGTACGTGTGGTGTCTGCTACTTATTCATAAGCCCCGCCATATCCTGTAGACTGTGGGAATGGTGGATTGAGGGGGCGGTGAGATAAGGGAGGTGATGTAAGCATGGAGTTATAATGTAAGCAACAAGGTGAATAAAGACCACATGTCAGGTAATGTGTTGATCTTATTTATTGTAGTTATAAACACGACATGGTTTCAGAAGTGGGATTAAGTTAATCATGGAAGAAATTCAAGCACAACTAGTGCAACTACAAGCTGCACTTGCATCCTTGCAGGCAAGTCAGGGCCAACAAATAGGCCCAGGCTTAGGCCAAGAACACGCCAACGTAAGTACTAGGCCAATCCAAATCTATAGCTATACTGGACCTCCTCCAGAAAGGTTCTCCTTTGTAGCGAACGATTGGTCTACATGGATCACACGATTTGAGCGATATCGCTCGACTACAGGCCTAGACCAACGTGAACAAAAAACGCAGGTAGACAACTTGTTGCTGTGCATGGGCCCTCAAGTAGAAAAACTCTTAAAGACACTGAACAAGACAGAGGAGCAGCTCACCTGCTATAATGAGGTAAGAGAGATTTTTGATAACCACTATACAAAACGGGTGAATGTCATGTATGAACGTGCAAAATTTAACCTCAGAAACCAGATGGAAGGGGAAAGTGCACAAGAGTACATTGAAGATGTGCTCCAACTCTCAAAGACTTGCAGTTATGGTTCGTTGACAGATGAATTAGTCCGGGATCGGATAGCGGTAGGTATCCGTGACAAAAGGCTATCAGAATCCCTACAGTTAGACTCGGGGATGACTCTCGAAAAAGCGATTGAGCGGATTACTCAAGCAGAGAAAATACACAACCAGCAAAAAGAAATAAGATCCCAGGGAAAATCATCAGAGATAGACCAGGTGAGGAATAAAAGTTACAAAAAGTACAGTAGGCCTAATAGGCCTAGGCCTAGAGATAAATTAGATTTTAAGAAGAGCCATGACAAAAGCCTAGATGCCAAACAGACCCGGTGTAGTAGATGTGGTTCAGAACCTAGCCACTCATATAAAAGCTGCCCAGCGAAAGAGGAAAAATGTTCCTTTTGCAAGAAAATTGGGCACTTTCATAAAATGTGCCGAAAGAAACGCCACGTGGACGAGATGGAATCGGACAATTCTGCTGCGTCAGACACAAGTTCTGAAAAAGGTGGGTTACGGTACGAGTACCTGGGAGAAATCACTAAAGATACTTCAAAAGTCCGTACCAATACTAAAGCAGTGGATGGCCTTACAAAGTCCGAGGAAATAACTGGGGGAGCTGAGGAGCCATGGCGCACAAACATAGAGGTTAATGGTAAGCAAGTTACTTTTAAAATTGATTGCGGAGCCGATGAATCTGTTATCAATTTAGAGACCTTTAAAATGATTCCAAAGGCCACCCTAGTCAAAACAAAACAAAGACTAATAGGACCAGGGCACAATGAACTCGATATCAAAGGAAAAGTAGCTGTTTACCTACAATGGCACAAGCGAAACTCGAGAACTAAGTTGTTTGTTATGGACACTAAAGAAAACTTGTTAGGCCGGCCTGCTATCATACAGTTAAATATGTTAAAATGGATTGACGAAGGATGTACACAATCCGAGAAACGTCCGGAATTATTTACTGGTATAGGTAAAGTCAACGCAGAATATGCTATTGAGCTGGAAGACAACTATAAAGCTTTCACTATCAATACACCAAGGCGTATACCATTACCCTTAATGGACAAAGTTAAAAATGAGCTTCAACGCATGGTAGAAACAGGTGTCATTACACCTGTTGATAAACCAACGGAGTGGTGTGCACCTATGATTCCAGTTATGAAACCCGATGGAAATGTAAGAATTTGTACTGATTTTACGGAACTGAACAAGTTTATTAAACGAGAATTACACCAGTTGCCGTCGGTCGATGAAACTTTAGGCCAGCTGAAAGATGCCACAGTGTTCAGTAAAGTTGATGCCAGCTGTGGATTCTGGCAGATCCCAATTTCGGAAGAATCATCCAATCTTACAACATTCTTAAGTCCATTTGGCCGATTTAAATATAACCGTTTGCCCTTTGGGATATCGTCTGCTCCAGAAGTGTACCAGAAAATTATGCAAAAGACACTGCACGGACTCCCAGGGGTGCTTGCTCATATGGACGATCTAATAATATTTGGGAAAGATCAAGCCGAACATGACCGCAACCTGGAAATGGTACTGAACCGTCTCTCAAGTGCAGGGTTTACTCTCAACCTCAAGAAGTGCAGATTTGGTGTCTCGCAGCTCAAATTCCTAGGCCATATTATCAAACAAGGAACACTTCAACTTGATCCTGATAAAATACGCGCTATAACCGAATTTCCGGCTCCGACCGATGTTACGGAACTTCGACGTTTCTTGGGAATGGTCAATTACATCTTAAAATTTATTCCAAACTTGGCAGATAAAACTCAAGATTTAAGGGACCTATTAAAAGTCAATAACATGTTTGTATGGACCACGAAGCACCAACAAGAGTTTGATGAACTAAAAGAAATGTTAAATAAACCTCCGGTTTTGGCATTATATAATACCAATCGGAAGACCAGAGTTAGGACCAGAGTAGTTAGATTTAGCTTAAATCAAACAAAAACAAGCCAACGACTTCAATAAGCGTCACAGAACTCGAACTTTACCTCCATTGCCATGTCGAGATCGAGTGTGGATCACGGACCTCAAGAGGTATGGTGTCGCAAGACCAACAACAGACCCTCGCTCATACCAAGTTGAGACGGAGCAAGGCACGCTACGTCGGAACAGGAAGCACCTGGTCCCGGCAACTACTCCACCGACTGGCCTAACCAACAACGCTGTGTCGACGCCTGATGATGACAATTCCCCTGCTCCAGCGCCAGTGGTGGTCCCCGCGACTGCAGACATTGACCGCGTAGAAGCAAGCCAACAGTCAAGGCTCCAAAGAGACTGTCTTTGTAAGAGTGGAGATGAAGGAAGTACCCAACTTGATTTGCAATAATTTCTGTCATTATCTAACATTTAATTTGAAGTTCAACATTTCGATTTGTAGTTTATCACTATTTACATCTTACGGTAATACCATTAGTATGATTCACATTATAAATCTTTGTAGGTATTAGGTAATTTTCAATGCAACTTCTATAATAATGTAGGTAGTAATAAGTTTACGTTTTATATTACTAAGAAAGGGAGATGTGGTGTCTGCTACTTATTCATAAGCCCCGCCATATCCTGTAGACTGTGGGAATGGTGGATTGAGGGGGCGGTGAGATAAGGGAGGTGATGTAAGCAACAAGGTGAATAAAGACCACATGTCAGGTAATGTGTTGATCTTATTTATTGTAGTTATAAACACGACAGTACGCTGATGACTGCACTTTATACAGAGTGATAAGATCGGAAAATGACGTGCAGCTACTTCAGGCTGATTTGGTTAATATTGAAATATGGTGTAAAGTTAATGGTATGTCAATTAACCAGGACAAATCTCATCATATGTCTATCACTAATGCCAAGACGCCTAGAAAAACAATGTTCATTATAAACGGCAAAGCAATTGGTTCTGAAACAGCCATAAAAATCCTTGGAATCACTATAACAAATACTTTAAAATGGAATGTACAGAAATTGTTAGATGTAAGGCTGCTAAACTGCTTGGTTTTCTTTCTCAAACTTTGTATGGTGCTCGCCCTAGTGTAAAAAGGACTGTTTATCTGAGTCTAGTGAAGTCTGGTATTGTTTATGGGTGCCCTGCGTGGCATCCGACTTCACGGGTAACCTTGCAAAATTGGAGGGAATACACAACAGGGCAACCAAATTCATCACGAACAGGAGAGACTGCGGTAGGGGTGAACGGCTGGAGCTTTGCAACATTTTGTCTTTAGAAAATTCTTTGAAAGAAATCGATGTAATCTTCCTCAAAAAATTTTTCTTAAATTTAGTAGATGTAGATCCTTTAGAGAGAGTACAATTGAGGCACGTAAATGGAAAAGGCTGTAAGTGCCTCGAATGGAAAAAATCACTTTTTTCACGGAAACGAATGAAAATGCCATTGCCAATAACATAGGAATGGATGTATGTGCTTTTGTATACTGACTTAGTCCACAGAGTGGTGGAAAGGTAGCGCCACCTACCAAGATGCATCGAGCCGAACCTGGGGAAGGATCTAAGTGCCAGCGCCATGTTAATGTGTTGTGTGTTCTAGTCAGTTACAGCGTTTTTAAATGTTAACCTGGGACTTTCACCCTTTTGTAAAACACTAGGTGGTACTTACATCATTCTTTAGGTTATTAATGAGATGACTTTCACCTTTATCCATGCATCTTTTATCCCGTTTAAAGAAATTTAAAATTAATAAAACAATATTATGCAAAATATAAAAATACAGTTTGATGCTTTTTTTTAAACATTGAAGAATAAAATTAGCATTTATCAATACATTTATTTGATTTCTGAACATTTTGGTTCGCGGCACTTACGGCCTTTTCCATTTACGTGCCTCAATTGGGATATAGGTCCGCCAGATATGGTAGAGGAGTAACTCTGTGCCCCCCTTTCGCCCGCACCGTGCAGTACCAAAACGGGTTCTTCTGTCGTGCTGTCGCATTATACAATGCACTCGAACCCAAGACCAGAGATTGCAGAGAATATAACTTATTTCAAAAGCAAGTCAATTCTTACTTCAAAGAGAGTCAAGCAGTCTGATGTACAGACACTCACACTCACACATATCCCTCACACGCACACACCCACCAGTGGCGTAACTCAAAATTACGGGGCCCGTATGCAAGTTGGATTTTTGGGGCCCCACTTTCTTAAGGATTGAAAACTAAAATGAAGTATAGTGATCTTAGTAAAGCAGGACATTAATTTTTCCTAGCACCAGATTACTTACGTGTATCACGTTGATTTTAGTTGTGTAAGTTAAGATAGTATTTATTGTTATTCCTAAACCTATTTTGTATAAAATTTGTATAGAAGCTACTTTCTCACACTTACCAAACGCCTACATCATATTCGGGGTTGCCGAAAAACGTATATTGCTCGCACTAAACGGGTAAGACGCTGTGTCAGGATACAAAGTTGGTCTACTTCACTTCAGACAAGTTACTCATTTCACGTAGACGTAGACCATACGCAAAATACAAATATAACGGTACAGCCCTACTACATGTCCCTTTTAAACTCCCTTTTAAACCCCTACAAAAGCGCTCGCCAGTTAGTAGGCTAAGATAACATCGCTTGCTGCTCAATGTGGCCCCTTTTCCCTTGGTTGTTATACCAGAAAACGAGGGTCCAAGACAGACAGGTTCAATCACACTTCAGGGCTTGTTGACAGCAGTCAATAGAAAGATCACATTTGAAATCTGTGAATACTTTCTTATACACACATTTATTACAAGTCGGTGGTTGTCGAGGGGGCCCCTAGATCGCGGGGCCCGTGTGCACCGCACACCTTGCACCATAGGGAGTTACGCCACTGACACCCACACCCAAACCCACACTAAGTCAATACACACACACACACACACCCTAGGTTGTCTCTCCGAGATTTGTATGTTGGGTTCTGGCCCGACAACACCTCCACTATTGGTCAAATCGATCTGGCCAACTTCGTTCTCGTGTTGGCCAAGAGCACAATCTACAGGCTACTAGTCTGCTTCTTCAAGGACGGCAGGGTGCCGTCTCCCTACGAAGTGGTCCTCAAAGCCCGTCTGAAGTCCCGACTCCTCAAGGAGTATGCTTGGCACCTTGGGCGAGGGACGATAGACGGCTTTGAGGCAAAGTAGTGTAATAGAGAGGCGCTCTGCTCCGTCCTTGATGGGGAGCTCCTCTTCTGTCAGGCACTGACCCTGTAAAGACCTTCTGTTTTTCTTTAGTGACCGATAGGGTTTGTACTCCCAAACCCTAACATTGTTTATTGTATTTTTCTCCTTGGTTTTTAGTATCTATACGGAAAGGAAGAAGCCCATCAGGTTCTTCCTAGTTTATTTTATTCCTTTGTCTCTCATATATCTTTAAGTCATTTTGATATTCCGTCACATTTATGTTCTTGTTGTTTCTCGTTTATGAGAAAATATATCTTTTTGGAAACTGTTTTCTCTCCCCTATCGGTTCAATTATAAATAAATAAATAAATAAATACACACACACACACACACACACACACACACACACACACACACACACACACACACACACACACATACAACACACACACGCACACCGACAACCACACTAAGTCAACACACACAGACAGGCACATACATTCACAATGTATAGGCTAGTGTAAATTACCATCAATCATCCAAATCTCATCAATTACAATAAGCGCATCCATCAATGTAGAATATCATTCATAGTTATTAAGTTGTATCATTTATGTATCATAATAGACGTATATATAAGTAAATGGTAGTGAGACACATATTATTATGTGGTATGGGGCATGCTCTAATTCTCACATCCATCAATTGTTGACAGGTATATATTGTTTTGTGTAATGTGTATTATGTCATGACGATTGAAAATAAATAATAATAATAAAGAAAAGCAAGGTCACACAACAGTTTGGTTTCTTTGTTCTTCTTTTTTCAAAAACTTCCGTAGAGGCGATTTATAGTTTAATGAAGGCTTTCACGGTTGTTCATTGTGTTCATTATAAATATGTAGCTTTCGCTTATCCGTGTAGTGTTATTCATTAAGACAGCGTTTCGGTATATATATATATATATATATATATAGTAGCAATTAAACTTAAGGATGTGCGAGTCGCGCGCAGACAGCAGCGATGCGCTAACACAAACTTCCAGTTTACCATTTTTTTGTTGAGCTCCAAACATAAGGAATGTGGCCCACAAAGTAATCATTCCCTAGGGAATTTTATTCCCTTTCTTATGGTTATCGTATTTTTTCGATACTAAAATCCATGTTTAACGTGCCCGCATTTTAAAGTTTGCAATGTGTTCGGTTAATTATAGTTATTTAACGGTATGTTTTGTATTTTTGAATATACACAGTTACAAAACACACCAATGTTAGGCGAGTGAATTCTGCGGGTCATGAAGTTGTTGCTATGTTGATAACTCATTTAATCTCTTTAAAACAAAAGGCAACTGTTTTGTGCGTGTTTGTTTTGGAGAGTGTCTCCACGCGGTGGCAGTTTCATGAAGCTTTGCTTCTCAACTCCGCGGGCGGAGGGGAGGACAACAGTCGAGCGAGCGAGGGCTCGCTGGAGCTTCACCAGGCAGGTGGAATCAGGGTGGAATGGCCTGCCAGACGTAAGGGGAGGAAGTGTGTCCTCGAGGCACAGGCGAGACCTGTTTTGTCAACACCGTCAATAACAACAGACTGACATCCTTTATTCATTCTATAACAGATTGACAATTTTGTTTTGCTTGGACTGGGAGTCTAGTACCACACCACGAATGATGTGATTGGGAACTAGTAATAAGGTGTATCATCATGATAATGTTTCTCGGTGCTACTTGCTTTAACGTCCTTATTACTGTAATCATACTATTCCGATCGATGAGTGGACAATTTAGCCAGCGTAGTTGGCCGCGGACGATTAGGCGCAGGTATAGAAAACCGCAGTCTCTGCTCGTTCCTGGTTCGAATCCTGACTAGGGCGTGGATCCTCATGTGACGTTTTTCCTCTCCATAATCACCCACTCATCGTCTAGATTAGCATCGGTGCAAAAATATGAGGCGTAAAGCAACAAAAAATGAATGGGCAATTACAAACAAAACATGCCTTGAATGTGGCACTCAGGCATGCCTCAGGACCTGTGCCCAATAATATGATCCATCGCGGACGGCTAGCAGTAAATAATAATAATAATAATAAATAATAATAATAATAATAATAATAATATAATAATAATAATAATAAAAAAAAAATAAAATAATAATATTATTATAATCACACAGTGAATAACAAGGAATAATAATAAAACACATGACTTGGCGAGCAATTGTAAGTATTAGCAAATAGCATATTCATTTTTTGTTTAATTCCTATACTTATCTACGTGCAATATATTTTCGTGGACGATTCACTCGCTATAATAAAATAAATGTACGGCTTTGTTTCCAAGGTTTACTTGAAATGTTTTCTGCAAACGGCTTCTATTTCTGGCTATTATTCAGAGATGAGAAAATTCTTCTAACCTGCAATGAAAAAGTTACCATAAAATAATAAGTAATTTATAATGCCATTACTATTAGACGTAATGCCACAATCAATAGATATCTTCAACCATATTATTACAATGTGTTCTTACTATATTTTAACTGAGGTGGTGATTACCATACAATTGGTTTGTGGGCTGTCTTCGTCAGGGGCGCTGGATTTTGAAAATTCCGAGGGGTGCTCAACTTCGTGGAGAAGGGACCAAGCACGGGGGTTTGGGGGGCAGAGCCCCCAACATCAGCGCCGCAGCGAAAATTTGAAAATCACCGTTTTTATGGTGCATTTAGTGCGTTTTTAGGCAAAAATAGGAGGCTGGATGCAATACCGAAATACTGTAGTTTTTTATACCGCAAAACTAGAAAACTACCAACAAGAGAATTGGAACACCAACGAGATAGATCATCATGTTACCAAAATAATGCAATTCCTTACAGTAAAAACTAGAAAACCGTAAAAAAAATATGAAGTGCGAGATAGACCATGACAGTTACAACAATCGAATATGCATATCATTACGTTCGCGATCGCGTCCAACAATCATGAGCCTTCCTGCATGACTCAGTGAGTTTGACGTTTGACTAGCTCTAGCAAAAATATTTCAAAATGCAAAAACATTGTTTTAATCACTTTGATTGCTTCCAAGTGAAAAATAGAAACATTTTTTTTTTTTTTTAATACCTCAAAACTTAGATAGTTATAGGCCTAACTTTTATTTTAGTCAGGATTTTTGGAGGGGTGCTGCGCACCCCTCCAAACAATTTGAGGGGTTTTGGGGCCCCTGAGCACCCACATAATCGGCGACCTTCGTCCGAATCTATTTGTTCCAGATTTACAGTTTGTTGCATGTGCTTCTGTTGCGTTTAGTGCATTGTGATTTGGTTTTAGTTATTGCATTCTGAATGTACGGAGGATCACGAATTGTGAGACCCCTCGGTAATCGTGGGTCGGCTATTTCGGGCAAAACACATTCCATATAGAACTGGCTGATTTTGGGCAGCATATTTAACGCCCAAAAATCTCGGTTTCGATGAATAGTTGAATACGTGTTATCTAAAAATAAAAACCACGTTATCGTGATGTATAACATGTACTAGACAACAATATATAACACAAATCATCGAACCCAATATGCATATTTTTAGAAACCACGAACCCAAATCTGGGCCTATATCAGTCACCCATATTTACTTTACTTTACTCGTCTCAATTACGGGTGTGTGTACGTGTTCATGCATCGAATGTCCAGATTTCAATAATAACAGCGTAAAGTGAGTACTGAGTAGTGACAACAACAATCACCATTATCTTAGAATAGAATAATGGTAAAATTAAATGTTATGAAAGTTAGCAATTCATTCTTCTTGTTCGTAATGCATCAATTGATGTTGCGATTACTGCAACGAATGTAGTGATTTCGAGGCCAAACCCGATTTTACACAATTCTTCTGGCTTAGGTACTGAAAGTATACTAAATTCCGCGTTATTTCCACGTTATTACGCTATTTTGTTTAAAAACGAGCATCTAGAAAATAGTGTTGAGTATTTAATTATTCACACAAACTAACAGAATCTGTAGTATGGTGGTGTACTGACAAACTTTGTTTTAAAACAAAAGTGATTTTATAGACCATGGCGGATGGATGGAGGTGCGTCTGTTATATTGCACCTGTTTCGAGCAACATTCACAAGTAATTATGATGGTGTTTGTTATAAAGAAAATTGATTTCGTTTCACTGTTATTTTACAGAATTAAATGTAAGCACAGAAGTTATTTGGCTAGTGCGTTTTAAATTTGCTACATTTTTTATTGTTCTAATACAAATTTGATATTTCTCGATTTGTTTGGTTGGGAAACACTCCCGGCGGACTTTTTTAATTTCTGAATTGTAGTAAATAATTACAAATTTGATAATTTTGTAAATTAAATAATACACAGTTGCCTTCCCTTACCTTTGGATGAGCACAGGATGTGACGAAATGTGATTTTCAGTGTACCTTTCACAACTTCCACGTTTACTTGTAACTATATGTAATCAGCAAATTTGCATCTTGTTCATTTTCGTTGACACTTATTAGGTTAGATTTGTTTCGTGATCTGGCCCATGCGGCAAGTCTGATTTGAGATCTGGCTTTTGCCAAGTTAGGTGCGCTTTCGCGAACGCGCCCTTGAACGACCCATTATGAATTCGGTGTATTTCCCCTATTTACAAATTGTTCGCAAAAACATTATATACATGATGATTTCAAAACTAGTAACTAAATAACAGCGATACAAGATAATTGCGTTATCAGTATCACCCATAAGTTCATAACCACGACACACTATTCACCTACGATCCTTCCTGCAATAGCAGGATGCCATATTTATCGTATAGATTCCCGGAATTAGCCTTTGTTTTTCAACGCCTCCCTCCCCCCTACCCAGTTCTCACACACTCATTTGTCCCTCTTACTGGTCGCTACGTGCTGGCGTATGGTACTCTGATTTGGGAGGTTACAAGGTCGATTTCCACCACATTAAATCGCAAATGAATGTTTTTACCTCTTCCACCTACACCATGTCAATCACACTAGATGGAAGGTAGTTGAATGCCTGAATTATTATATTATATATTTTTAAAACTACTTGTAGCGATCGGTGCCAGCAAAAAAGGCTCTGAAGTATGTCTTTTCGTCATATCTTACCTCACTCATCCTTTCTGTCCTATTTTTTTTATAGCTTGCTACATACTAACATATTATGCACCAGCCCTTCTTGCAAACTGGATCACCCTCAATTCCCCCTAATATATGCATAGATGAAAGATTATAAAATTAATTATAAATGTGTTTCTCTAGCGGACACCATTTGTGCCCTAAACGCCACCCCAAAAAATGAGACGTTATGCCCAATTATCGTAATCACCAACCCTCCGAGCCATGCCCCAACCCTAACTGACCCCCCCCCCCCATCCCCTGATGGGTTCCCTTATGACAACCCCGGCGATGTGCAATCGTTCTAATTCGGGGACGGGTTTCATGGAACGTTTTTTCCCATCTCCATAATCACCACTCATCGTCTCGTTTAGCCTCGTTGCAAAAATAAAAACATAAAGCCCAAATATAATCATAATCTAGCGTACATATTGTGTAGGCCTATATAAGGGCGGTCGAAGGGAAAGCACGTATACTCGGGAAAGGGAAACAAAATAACATACCATTATATGGTAAATATTAATAATAATAATCAATGATCTTGTAATAATGTCAATAATTTTTCGTTGGAAATCTGTCCAGAGACAACTTAGAGACTTTGTCAAGCGATTGTGGTATTTGGATAAATGGGGTGGAATGTTCGATGGCTGTTAGTATGACTAAAACCCAGCAACGAGCCCAGCAATAGCATGAGTTAGTAAACCTTGGAAAACCTTCAGCCTTCAGTCAGGATTACCGGTAGCGAGTATCGAGCAAGCGACCTTCAAAATTCAAGCCTCGTGCGCTACGCATTGAGCCATCTCTGTCGTCGGTAATCATGTAATAAGGTTCAAACGATTAGTTATTGATCACTCTGAATCAAACACAGCTTGAATGCCAACATAAATATCTTATTCTTCCAAAACGCTGGTTCCTAGGTTTCGGAATAATTGAACAACGATACTAATATAAAAAGAATAAAGAGAGACGAAACTAAAAAGAATCGTCAAGATGGAAACTGCGGCTGTAAATAGTCACATTTGTACTTGATTGATGGTGAGGGTGGCAATGCGATACGTTTAGGTGGGGATGTGAAGTAGGACTTGTTCCCTATCTCGCTCCTTCTAACAGTAAGTAACAAAAATACTTCCTGGTTATATTCTCCTCCCCCCCCCCCCACCCCACCCGCCGCCGCAAAACACTTCTCAACACTGCAAGTGGTTTCGGCGGCAAGGATGGGTCGGTCTTTTCAATGCCAACACCGCCAAACATCTTTCTCTCTCGATCTCTCGCTCGCTCCCCGTCCCACCTTCCCCTCAAGAGTTGGAATTGTCATAGCAAGCAATCTCGGAGAGCCCGTGAAAGAAACGACGTAGTGTCTCCTTCAACGTCCAATCTCAGACTGAACAATCCCTCGAGCGAGCAGGTATAAAAAACCCAGCACCTTTTTGACGACGCAGAACCTTAAGGAGTGGCGTAAACCGAAAAACACTATTATTTCAAAAAATAAGTTAACATAATGTTCAGCCACGAAACTATTCGTCAACATATATATATATATATTATTATTTTTATTATTATTATTATTATTATTATTATTATTATTATTATTATTATTTTAAAATATATTGTAATAATATATTTTTTTTGTTTGCTCTATTTTTTGCAGTACAGTCGTAGAATTAATGCACTTACAATTTGTTGTTCGAAGTT
>JAMZAV010004860.1:0-63666 GCA_024449915.1 Sweltsa coloradensis
AATTTTTTTTTAAAATTAAAAATTTTTCTTTTTTTTTAAAAGAAAAATTTTTTTTTGGGCCCTTTTGGGAAAATTTACTTTTTTTTTTTCAACGGGAAAAAAAATAATGACTAACTTTAATTAAAAGGGAAATTACATTAAGTTTTTTTTCCCGACTCGGGTGCCACGCGCAGCTTTAGGTATTTTTTTTTTACAGTGTATCTTTAATATTTAGGGCCCAATTCAAGATAGCCTTTTTGGGCCCAACATCATTATATTATATTGAGCTTTGAATAATCTTTTTAAAAAAACCTCTCCTTTGCCATAAAACGAAAGCAGTGGTATTCTTAAAAAAAGCATTTGAGGTCTATTTGATCATAAAACCGGGCCTGTTTTTATGATTTGGACGAAATAACAAGTAACTTTATTAAAACGTATTAAGGGTAAAAACAGGAATAAAGATGATGTCTATAAGTGCATTTATAAAAAAGAAATTTAATTTTTTAATTGTCACTGTGCGGACGAAAAAATTGAGCGTGGGTCGTGTTCTAGCGCGCGACCAGGGGGCAAGAAATGTTAGTTAATCAAGCTTAAAATGATGCTGGGGGTGTTGGGATCAAATAGTATTGTGAACCTTTCCCACTCCCGATTGAGACAATTCTGGGAAATTGGGGGGTCTATCGAACGACTGGGTTTGCCAGTGGCGGGTTAAAGAGAAACCATAGACGACTGAAAAACTGGGGCGCTTAAACCCGGACTTTTTTTTTGTGAGTATTTTTTGTTGTTTTTTTATTTTTATAAAAGGTTTAAAATTTTAATATTTTTTATAGTCATAGAAAGAGCTAATTTCCTTAATTGAATAAAAACAATGTTTTGACAGTTATATAAGTTGAACAAAATAATTGCTGAAAAATTTAAAAGTTTACCCTTTATTAAAAATGATCCAAATCAAGATAGTTAAAAATCAACTAATTTAATGGTTATCTTTTAAAGGGAAAGAAAGTCAAAACCCTCAAAAAAGTACCCCCCCCCCCAAATAAAGGATAATTAGCTGGGGCTTCTCCGTATTTAAAAACCGGGGAGGCGGCCAAAATGCCACAAGCAACACCTACCAAAATCGGCAGAATCAAAAAAGTCCTTTAGTAGAAGTAAAAGGTAAAATTAAATTTTAATTGGGGGTAAAATCGGTTATTTCCGGGAAGCGGCCCCTTTCCCAAAGAGAACAGGTCTCAATGGGATAATCGGATGTGGGGCGAGTCTAGAGAAGAGGGAGAAACTGGGGGGTATAGGGATGACAGGGGGTGAAAGTTCACACGACAAAACTCAAGTACTCTCCTGTCTAAAATCCCCATTAATATAAACTATTTTTACTTTTTTAAAATGGTTATAAGGACGGCGTGAGAGCTAGGGTGCGTTTAAACCCTAATCATAAACGCTTCTCTACCTAGAGGCTGTAGGGGGGAAGGTCGACCCAGCCCGGGTTAGGGGGGGAAGGGGGGTTTTCCACGTCGCGGTCGTCATCGTTTTTGTCTAGTTCGTCGTGTATTGTCATCGTCGGGGGGGGTCTTCAAGGGAATGGGGGGGTGTCCCAGAGATGATGCTAGGCTCCCCGTCATATTCGGGGGTAATATACTCCCCCAAATCTAGCCGATTTTGCGAGATGAACTTGTTCCTTTCGTCGTTTTTTAATCAAATTTAAAAATACCCAAATAAAACGGCGTGAGAAACTAGGGCGTTTCAAGGGGGTGGGTCTTATAGCCCACGGTGAAGTTTTTTAATGATTTTTTGTTAAAATTTTGAACCCGGGAGGAAACTCGATGTTGCTTTCATCGTTTTGCGAAAGCTTCGATTCGGTGAGTCACGGGCATCTTGTGACAAGATCGAACATCGCTTCGGGAATTCACGTAATTTCCTTGCTGTCTTGCAGCTTCCTTTAAAAACCGTTTTAAACGCGTCGTCATCTCGGGGGTCGAATCCGGTTGGGTCAGTGAGACTCTGGGGTCCCCCAGGAATGCCCTTGGGGCCCCTTCTCTTCAACTTTTCATGGATTAGAAAGCTCCGTTGACCCCGGGATTTGCACTTCCTTTGTTCTGACGATTGCAAACTCATGAAACGCTTCGGGATGCAAGTGAGAAATCATGCTTAAACGCGACTGGACTTTTTTACCGCGGTCCCCGGATGGGAAATAAAACCAAACCCCAAAATGTTCAATATTTCTATAACTCTCCGTCGGTCCCCTTCTCCATGGCTACAATTGGGTGGTAAAGCAATTCAGCGTTTGTGAGGCAGCTGCCGGGGAGTGATGTGGAGGGGAAACTATGTTCGTAGATCAATTGATACAGTCACCTCCGGGGCCATGCTTTCTTGGAATGATTTACCGTTTCCCCAAATTCGTGACGTCATGGCCCTCCGAAACCCACTTCACTGCTGGGTGCTACCCGTCGTTAATAGGTTTTGATTTGGGGTATGTCTGCATGTCAAATCTGAAGAATTGGATCTGTTTTTGCTTTTTTTCTTTTAATTGTTAAACATGGTTACAAACTTTAGAAAATTCAAACCTGAAATTATTCTTTTTCTCAATTTTTTGCTCCTTTAACCTTCCCTCGTTCTCTGGCCCATTTGAAATTTTTTTTATAAAATCGTTAATGGTAATCTTTGACCTCCACTATAATTTTTTTTCCCCACATGTCCCCCCCGCCAACCAGATCGACTCACTGTTTTCATTTACCCCTTTTCCCCGCCTGGAATTATCAAACGCTCCTCTTCTACCCGGGTACCCCTTTCCCCACAATTCACTTGCCACACCCACCAGACTTTTTGCGAACCCCCGCGAGTTCATAAAGCGAAAACCCCTTATTAGCCTGTTTATTTTAATTTTTAAATTTAATTTTTAATTTTTTAAATTAATTTTTTGTTTTCTTTTTTTCTTTGTTTTACTATTACGATCTTTTCATTTTTGTTTTCATGTATTCTATTCGTTTTTTCCTCTGTTACATGTTTAGTTTAATTTAGTAAAGTTTTAGTAATGTTATTAGTTTAAAATCCCAAAATTTAAAAATGGCCTAATTTGAAAAATAAAAAAAAAAATAAAAAATAAATTTTCATAATAATCTTATTTGTTGTGTTTTTTTTGATATTTCTGTATGGTTCATATTTAGTTATTTGAGGTATTTAAATAACCCCCGTTCAAACCTATCATTTAAAAGACAAAGCAAAGTAAGATAAATGCCAAACTGTTTTGAAAAAAAACATTTTAGTTAAAGTGTCAAAATTTTAATGACAACATAATGCCCCTTTACCATTAAACTTTCAGATGGACTTAGTAAAAGGGAATTAGAATAAATTTGTCTTAGCGATGATTTTTGACTCCAAAACCAAACCGAAACTTAAATGTTTTTTGGTTTCGGGGCGCTTCAACCGTAGATAAAATGGCGTATTCTTTTTATTGTTTTGGATCCCCCACAAGAAAAATTGATTTCGACTACACGGGAAGCTAGGGGGGCTTCAAGGGGGTAGGTCACATTTGATATTGTAATTTAAATTAAATGTCCGTTGTTGTTTTTTGTTAGTTGAAAAGTTGGATTAAAGGGTTCTTACATTAGAAAGATGCTATTAATTTTGATAAATAATATATAAAAAAAAAAAAAATAGTATTTAGTTTCCCCCTACTCAGTTATAAAACGATTTTCATGGGGGGCCAGTAAATCAAAGAACCAACCCAAACCCCCTGAGGCCCGAGCAATTGAGAGTGGCGATAACCCAAACCAAAAGATCGATATTTAAAAAGGGAAAATATGGCGCGGTCTTCAAAGACCCGTCCCCTTAGTCCCTACCTTTTTTTTGGCTTCTAACCCCATTTTAAATTTCAATTAAAAATAATTTTTTAAAAACCCAAAAAATATTTTTTTAAAAAACCTATGGATCTTTTTCTTTCATTTGAAAACCAATATCTATGAGGTTAATTACTTTAAACTTTACATATGCATAAATTTTTTCAAATTTTTAATTATGCAAAAATTTTTCATATTTATGTTTTTAAAATGCGGGAAGTTTTTTACAAGTTACCTTTACTACTCTAATAATACAACCGTCACACAAATTTGTTCTCAACTAACCAGCGAGTCTTGCTTTAAAAAAGTGGCATGATTATAAATTATTAAACGGGGGAAGGAACAATGAATGTTTTAATTAATTTTTTTCATATTCAAATGGTTTCGAAAATCTAGTTTTTACACTTTTCAAAAATTTTTTAAATTTAGAGAATATTTATTTTTTTTTGTTTTTACTAATTTTTAATAAGCAAAATTTGGGGGGGTCATACAGCGGTAAATTTCTCGGGATTGTAGGTAACATAATTAACAATTATGATATTAAAAAAATTTTGTCCCAATTTTTCCCGGGGTAAAGCCTTTTTGGAAGCTTTTTTCTTGGAGTATTAGGAATATAATTGAGTCAGACGGTGTGGAAATTTTGGGAATGTCTTTTTCCATTCACACATCAATTCAAAAACGTGCGTTTTACAGGGGCTTCAGATATTATCGTCCTGGAATTTTGAGTCTTCATAAAAAATTGTTTGGGAAACTTCAGAAAAACCCTAACGCAGATGAACCAAAATTTCGACTGGGGGAGCTCCTGTGAAAAGTCTTGAAGCGGAAATAGCTGGAGAAACTTGTTAAAACCCTGGCAGAAGATGACGTGAGAATCTGGGGCGCTTAAACCGGTTAGGTCATTTTTGCGCCGTCTGTGATCACATGACAATTAATGTTTCATGGGGGGTTTGAGGTTTATTTTTTTTCATTTTTTAAAAAACAGAAAATTATACACATAAAAGTGATGACGTAAATTTTTGTTGGAAATAAAGTAAAAGTTGTTTAAGGGAACTAAATTTGGGGGTTAAACAAATTCCCCTTGAATAAAAAATTTTAGTAAGTTTTCACTGCGATATGCAATAAAGGACAAGACGCCCCAGAAACCTAGAGGTATGGGGAAGAAAACCAATGCTGGTCAGAACCAGCCAGGGGAGTGGGGGGTAGGAAGGGGGGGGGGGGGGGGTTTTCACATCGTGGTCTTTTTCCTAAAATGTAATAATTTTTCGCTGTGTCGTAAGAAAAAATTTCTCAATTTGGGTTTACAAACGGGTTGGGGTCGCAAGACATAACGTCACATATTTTTCACACCTAGGCAAAACTTGTCCTGCTAAAAAGGGGAAACGTGGGTAGAGTTGAGTTTGGGTTTTGAAATCCTGGATTTTCTAGATAAAAATGCAAAACTGTTTTAATCCAAATATTTTTTTTTGGGTTTTCGGATTTTAAAGGCCGTCAACCGTTAGGTCTAATGCACCACTCTGTCTAAGGGGAGGGGGGGGGGAGGGCTCATGCGGTCAAAACCCGACGCGGGTAGAAGGAGAAGGGGGGGGCCTTACGTCGCAGTCAACTCGTCTTTGCTCGTTCGTTGTGTCATTGTCATCGTCCCCAGGGGGCGTCAAGGGAAGGGGCAATTTTCCCGAGACGATTGCCAGAGCTCGCCCTATTTTTGGGGGAGTAAGATCTCCGCTATGTCTAGCTGATGTTTGCAGGGGACTTTTTTCTTAAATCCCCTTTTACAAAAAGCGACCCATGCTCTGGGCCCAAATTTCTACTGGGGCCCAGAGGGGGGTTAACCCAATTTGGGTTTGCGTGAGTTATTGTGGGCAGATATAAAAAAAACCACCCAAGGCCTAGGTCTAGACGCTACCTGTGACCAAATAAATGATTTTTTTACTTATCTCAAAAAATCACGCCACAACCAAATCCAAACGTAACGGATCTTTTCTTTTGTAACCAACACTAATTTGATTAAACCTTCTTCGCAAAATAAAAAATGAAATGTAATTTAGCCCAAGAAATGAAACACGATTTGGGAAAGTGGGAAAGCACCAAGACATCCCTTTCCTTCTTTGTGGGGGTGTGCATGCGTGTGTTTTAATGCGCACCCCTTTACTATTGCTGACCCCTAGTGCAAAACTAATAATTCAGCAAAAAAAATTTTTTCATTTTTATTTTTTTTAGTTGTGCAACACGTGTCTGTTGCATTTTTTTATTGGATAGTTTCCCTAATAAGAAAAAATTTTTGACAGTCTTGGCTGTTTTTTTAATTTTATAAAATTAATAGTAGAAAAAATATCGATTTGAATTCTTAGGGTTAACAAAAAGATAGAAAAATTAACAGGCTGGGGCTTTTTTCCCCATGTGTTTGTTTTAAGACCCAAAAGGGGGAGGGAGGTTGTTGGGGGCCAATGCCCCGTGCTTTTTTAGCCGGGGGGGAGCCTGAATGGGGGGATTGCAGCACTTTTTTGCAACAAATTGGTGGATTTTTCAAATGAAGGGTTTGGTGAGTTTTTTTAACGCTGCATAAATGGAATAAATTGCCTCTAGGGGGGCCCCCATCATTTCAACCCCAGTCTGCATGAACGTGGGAATTCTAGGGCAAGGGGGAACGCCAGTATGATTCTCACATTTTTTGTTTTTGAAATGTTTAATTTTTTCGATGTGAATCTCTGCGCAGGTCGCCACCCCGGGGACGCGTACGTGGGGGCGGTCGTATGCATGATTGTAAAAATTGAATTTTGGGTAGCGGGACTCATTTCCCCAGAGGTAAAAGGGGAAAAACGATGCAGTTTCCCCAGTTTTTTTGGGCAATTTTACCCTTTAAAATGGGGTCCAAAATTGAATTTTTGTTAGTAAGGCACCTAGAAAATTATTCCGTTTGCCAATGAACATTTTCGTCGGGATTCAAACGAAGAGCATCTCCGGGTAATTGCCGAAAATAGTGTGGACTATTTTTGAAGCTTTAGCCCCAACTCCATTTATTATACCAATCGACCATAAATCCACCCCTTTTTGGGCCCAAATTCGAACGCAATTTTTCAGCACGTTTCCCATTTTAGCGAAACAACATCGTCGCAAGCATCCGAAAACACATTGCGTGGGGGGCGTCGGGAAGCAGGGGGAATATTTTAAAAAGAAAATGGGAAATAAAGACCCTTGGGGGAAAACCCCAGCAGCATAGGGCCCCTTTGTGGAAGTAGCATTTCCCACTGAACAAAAAAACATCGCCGCGAAAAACTGTTTTGTGAGGTTGATGAGGTTTTTGGGAAATTTCAATTTTTATCATTTTAAAAAGCAGACCTTCATGCCACACAGGTCAAATGCTTTTGCAACGTCTAGAAAGGCCGCTGTTTGACGTTTAAAAAAAAAAAAGATTTATTCCTCCGAAGGGTCAAAACCCCTCTAGCCAATGTCGGACAGAGAGGTTTGGAGGGAAAAACCAAATTGCTCGTCAGGCGGGAGTGGTTTTCGTCTGTATGGCTGAGCTAGCCGGGAAATCTTTTCAAAATTTTTGAAGGATAGAAGCAAGCAAGGGTCTTACTGTGGATCTCGTGGTGTTTGCCAGGCTTAAGAAAAGTTATTATCTTTGCCACTTTCCATAAATTTTGGGGAATTTAAGTGACAGAGCGCTTTGAAGACTGCTAGTATACTTTTGCTGCTTTTGTTGAAGGGGGTTTTGAAAATTTTGTCCCGTTATCCCATCCACCCCGGGTGCTTTGTTAGGGGAAAGCTCGTGCTTTTTGGGAAAATTCGGCTAATGTGCATTTGTCGCCCCTGGGGAAGTTCCACCGGCTCGGTTTCTCAGCAAAAACTGTTCTACATTTCCCAAATTTGGGTTGTACTCGTTTGCTGGGTTTGGAGTAAAGGTCTCCCCCAGCGTGTCGCAATGACATTTGTTTTTTCAACAGGGCAAAGGAAGTGTGTTGTTGAGGGTGAAGGGAGGAAGGTGGGGGGCGGCGCTGTAGCATTTCTGCCATTCTCCAGATTGAGTTTCCCCGAAAGAAAATTTCACCGACTGCCTCGTGCCATTTTTCTCGCAAAGTGCTCATCAATGTCCTTTTTTCCCAAATTTGCACATGCTCTATTCAGCGCGTTTTTAATTCGGGGGTTCGATTCCCTTTTTCCCCTCGCGCCTAAAGGATTTCTCTTTTATTGCTTTTTTGGGGGCGCGGGGAGGTCATAAACTCCCCTCCTCGATATTTTTTTTTGGAAGGCCCTTTTTTTTGCCTGTTGGTTTTCTTGGTTTTTTTGGAATTGTTTTCTTTTAAAAGTTTTTTCTCATTTTTCTGTAATTTGTTTTTTTGGGCCATCTCTTTTTTTTTTTTTCTATTTTTTAAAAGGGATTAAATTTTTTTATTCCGGGGGGTTTTAATTTTTAAGGATCTGATTTTTTTTTTTTTTTTTTTTTTTTAACGAGCCGGCATTTTTTTTTTTTTCTAATACTCTGGCATGTGGGAAATTTTTTTTATTGGGTATAAATGTGGGTGGGCTCCGGCGGAACCTGCAACTACATATCCCGGGACAGACAGTGTGCAGAGGGCTCACCCCTCTTTTGTTTGAAACCTAGAGTTCCACGAGGGATTTTTCGCTTAAGGTCCCCCCTGCAATGTCCTTGGGTTTTAAAAAACAAGACGTCGTGCTCAGGTCACGCGGGGGAGAAAGTACCCGACGGGGGTCTATATAAGAGAGGATTTGCAGAGGGCCACTTTGGAAGGCGGACTTCTTTGCTGTAGCCCCCCACGTCAGTGAGGCTGAGGGGTTTTTATTTGAAAATGGGTAATGACGAGTTCACCAAAATTGCAGTACCCCCTCCCCTGGTGCGCTCTGTTTTGGTCCTCCTGGGCCTGTCTTCGTAACTTTGTGGTTTTCCCCTTTCCCAATTACCCAGGGCGCAGGTGCGTTTCAGATATTAAAAACGTAAAATCATGAGTTCTCATGAAATCAAGAAGTTCGGGGTTCTTTTTTTTTACTCCCCCATTGGCCCTTCCAGCCCTAAAGGAATGCCCTTTGGTTTAGGGGCTGCCTTTTTGGTTATTTTTTCTTGTGGAACACGGGAAGAACCCTACCATGTTTGAATATATTGATTTTCAGGTGTGTGCTTTTCAAATTGCCGTGCAAAGTCAGCACCCTTTCCCCTGGTGTTCGTTCTTTCTCTGGGTCGGAACAGAGTAGATGGAATTTGTGAAACTTTTTTGGGGGGTGCCCGGGGTTTTATTCGGGAAACTGTTCGTTTTTTTACGTGCGAACCTTTATTGGGAAAACGCCCTGTGGCCCAAAAGAAAAATCGGGACTTGTTTCTTGCAGGTGGAGAAGCCTTTGTAGCTTGATTGGCCCAGTGTTTTTTGTGTTGGTCCGATTGGGCGGTTTGTTTGCGGCCCCCGTTTGGGAAGGCGGTAGCGCCCAGGGCTGCCTTTACTCGGCATCGCCTCGAGCAGGCGGGGTGATTCACCACAGTTGGCACATGTGGGTGTGACGACCTATCCTTTGGGGCATTCAGTCCCAGCGTGGGCCTGCCGCATTTTAAAATTTGGGTGCCCTTTTTGCAAAAGGCAGACGAATGACCAAACCCCGGCAGTTGTAGCACATTTGAGGACCCTTTTGGGCCTCTAAAAGGTTTTACCCGCACCACAACTGTCCCAGACGCGTTGTTTTTTAGAATGTTTTTTTGCCTTTGGGAAACCAATGTGGTCACCACAAACAATGGCAATTGACACCCGGGGTGCTTCGAGCTATCTCCAGATGAGGAAAATTTTTAGCTTGTTTGGGGTCATACCCCTTTCCTCCCAAAAATCTCCAGACCCCCTACTGTTTTAGTGGGAAATTATCCTCGAATCACGTGCTTGTGGGTTTTAACCGTGGATGGGTTAAAGGTGTGATATTGGCAATTTTTTTTCCTTAGTCCGGTTTGGGCCGACGGACATCTTGGGCTGAGCTTAGCTTGTCGGTCCTTTGCGTTCACAACTGTAAATCTGATTGCATAGGGTTGATGCACTGATTTCAGTCGGTAAAAAAACTTTTATACCACCACCGGTGGTATACGGACTCGTTTTGGTTTAGGGGGGGTCTGCTGTCATACGTCGGTACACCTTTTGGGGGTCCTTGGAGCTGCCGGTGCCGATGGATCGGCCAGAGATGAAACTTTTTCTGTAAACAATGGGGACGTTTTGTTTTTTTGCCGGCGTCTTGCGGGTGCTCGGGGAACAACAGTCTTCTTTTTTTCAGGTTCCTCGTACAGCACGCTTGATTTTTGTTTTAAGGTGTCTTTTTCAAGTAAAATTTGACAAAAATGTAAGGTTTCGGGCTCCCGTGATACTCAAAAGGCTGGACCAAAATTTATGAAATTTTGGGAGAAGTTAGATAATTGAATAATGTTTAAACGTTTGTCAATGTACTTTTTTCCCCCATTTTCCCAAAAAAAATCAAAAAAATATGAAAATTGGAAAATTTGACGTACTTCTTGTTTTTTTTGGTGAAAAATGGGGGAAAAAAAATTTACATTCCTATCAAAAAATTTTTTGAAAACAATGCAAATCTAACTTTAAAAAGTAATTTTTCGGTCCGCTTTCGATGTTTCAAGCCGGAAGGGCGGGTTAAAAAATGTGAGCCTGACCGGGGCGTTTCAGTTTTATTTTTTTAAGTCGGTCAGGGGGGTTTAAAACCCCCCTGGAGAGGGCCATTATTGTCACTCATTTCATTTTAAGGATTCGATTAATTTTTAATATTTTATTTTGTTTTTTGATCTTTTGGAGTTGTCTTGAGCTTATTCCCCTCTTTAATTATTGTGTTTTCATGTTTAAAAGAATAACAATCAAAAATTTCCTTCTTACCTAGATTGAAAATTAGGGGAAAAATTTTAAACCCCTCCTTCGGTCTTCCACCACACCCTTAATAAGGAAGTAAATTTTTTTTACCACCAATTTCATTTATATTAAATGCCTTCATGGGGTTCCCATTTCCGGTAGAAAAGCTTTATGGATTTTTTTATCCTTCCCCTTTCCCCGCTAACAGAAATTGAGGTTAAAACTCAAGCCCCGGGTTTCCCCCAACTCCCTTCCCTCCAAAACTCAACAACCACCCTTTTCCCAGTATAAGGCCCCCCCTGGCCACATTTTAGCTAAGCTCATGTATTCTCGCAGAAATATTTCGAATGGGAAACTAATTTCGGGGTTTTAAATTTTAAAATCCGTTAAGGGATGTGATTTATGAAAACAAATTCAAAGATTTTTTTTTTACAATGACATGGCATTTATAATCGTGCTGTCTATAGTGCGTATTATCTTTTGATTATTTAAATTCATAGTATTGTTTATACCCGTAAAAACCCATACATGCATACATAAAAACCCCCATACCAAAAAATTCGAGGTCAAAATGTAGTGTTCGTTTTTTTCCTTCCTTCTCAGGATCACCAATATGTAAAACTTTTTGAGGGAAGGTGAATGAGGATATTGACATTTTATTCTAATTATTCAACTTTTTCCGAACTCCGAAAATTTTTACAATGCGACGTCGGAGGAGTTTTTTCGGTGGGGGAGTCGAACTCAATACACCACTTGCATTTGACCTTGAATGAGTGTTTGCGAGGCCCACAGATAACCTTTTCCCCGCGTTGTAATGTAATATTTTGGGTCGCACCATAATGAATCACACAGTCGCACCGTCGCATGACGTCCAACACACTTTCTTGAGATAACTTGCCTTTTTGCTGTCAAAATTGTTTTTATTTCCATTTTTCCTTTTTCAACCTTGGGCCATGTATGATTTTTAAATTTTAAAATTTTTTAAAGTTTTTAGTATTGCATATGTTACGATTTTATTGATGACCTTCCTTAAACAGTCACAAAGTCAAAATATTGTCTATTGCTTAATTATTTCGTCTTTGTTCCTCCTTAGCCCATTTACGCTTCTACGAACGCAGATTAAAAAATGTATGGTTTTTTTTTTTTTGGTTGTTTTCCCCATAAAATTTCAATTTTGTTTCCCAATATGGATATAGTATGATAAAAATTTAAATTTAAAATCGAGGGGCAACAGCCATCATCAAGCATTAAATATGGAAATTGGCTTGTTTCGATTCGAATGCAAATCCTTTTCAAACAGCAGCTTTTTTTTGAAACAATTATAAGTGTTTCTTTCCCCTATTTTACGTTCATCGGAAATTTTAAAAAATTATTATGTTTGGGAATTGTTTTATGAGACTCCAATATTACAATCTTGAAAAATAGCTCGTGTTTTTTTTATATTTTGTATAATAGTATGTTGTTTATTTTTCGTTTGCTCTCTCCGGACAAACGACTAGTTGTGGAATTTTACGATGTTATAACTGGGAAAACGCAAAGCCCCGCCGCTTTGATGGATGACCTTTTTAAGGGTTTTTTGGGTGGGATTCTTTTCTTTTGCAAATGCTTTTTTTTGCTGCCTACGCTTTTGGTGATTTTTGTCAAGTTTTTTTGTTTCTTTTTAATTGGTATTTTTACCGTAAAAAACTTATATTAAAAACTTTATTTTATGAATCTGACTACTTTTTTTAATTTTTCTTTCAAAAGGGACACTCACCATAACCTTAATGTCCCTGTATAATATGAACGTTGTAGCCCCACCGTTCGTCAGAATTTACCCAAAAGGCAAAAATACGTACAAAAAAACAAAAAAATTATATTAAAAGCTTTTTTTCTATATATTTTGCTAACTTTTTAACTTTTCTTTCAGAAAACAATAATCACCATTTTCCTTAATTTCATGTGAAAAAATTTAAATTGTAGCCCCCCCCGTTTTTTCAGAACGGCCAAAAGTCCAAAAAATGCACTAAAAATCGAAAAAAATCGTAAAAGTACATTTTTATGAGAAATATTTCTTCGATGAACCCAAAAACGTAGCAAGTCTAAATTCAGAGATTTCGAAGGGCCCCTCAAATTTTCATCAAGATCGATTGCCCCTTTTCCCCGGGAGAGAGGAACAAACAACGGAAAAAAAAAAACAAAAAAAAAAAAAAAAACACCCAGCTAAATTTTTTGGGGTTGGTGAAATTGAAGCTTCGCTTCGCTCATCCAATTTTACTAGGAAAAACCTAAAATTCCCCCCGGTTTATGGATGACTTTTAAAATTTTTATTTTTGGTGGGATATCTTTACTTTTTCATGTGCTTTGTTTTGTAGCCTACGCATTGTAGGGGATTTTGTCAAGTTTCTTTTTTTTCTTGCAAATTTGGGATTATTTATCGTAAAAAATTATAAAAAGCTTTATTCTTGGTTCTGGAACTTTTTTTACTTTTTCCTTCAAAAAGGGACTCCCTCACCATAACCTTAATGTCCTGTATAATATGAACATTGTTTTCCTACCCGTTTGGGCAATTAGCCCAAAAGGCCGAAAATTCGCACAAAAAAACAAAAAAATTATATTAAAAAACTTTATTTCTGTAGATTCAGGGAACTTTTTTAACTTTTTCTTTCAAAAGTACTCATACCATAACCTTAATGTCCTGTTTAAAATAAACGTTGTACCCCCCCCCCGTTTTTTTTTAGAAATTTTCCCAAAAACCACGAAAAAATCTACAAAAAATCGAAAAAAAACGTAAAAAATACGATATTCATGAGAAAAATTTCTTCGATTGTACCCAAAAACGTGGGGATCTAAGTTTAGAGATTTTAAAGGGCCCGTCAAATTTTCATCAAAATCGCATATGCCGTTTTCCGGTAGAGAGCGAACAAAAAGACAAAAAAAAAAAAAAAAAAAAACAAGAAAAACGTGAAAAAAACTAAATTTAAAAAGTTTCGTTTTCTTTATTTTTTTTGGTGGAAAAATTTTGAAATAAATTAGCATTCGTTCAATATTTGCAAACCATACAATTATCTAACTTCTACCAAAATTTCATAATTTCGGACCCTCTTTCGACGTTATAGGGGCACTGAAGGTCTGCAACGGTTGAAAAATGCGATTTTTCCTCCGACCGGTGGGGCATATTTATTTTATATACTGGAAAACGCTAGATCCCGTGCGTTTATGGACTTTTTACTTATCAAATGCTTTTTTGAACGCATTTTAGTGTTTTTGTCAAATTTTTATTTTTTCTTTTTAATTGTTTTTAAATTCCACAAAAAAAATTAATTAAAACCCTTTTTTTATATGGTTTCTGGTAATTTTTTATTTTTTTTCTTTCAAACGCATCATCACCCTTACGTAATTCCTGTGAAAAATGAACATTCTGCCCCCCCCCCGTTTTTTGGTCAGAATCGGCCCAAAGTGCGAAAATCCCCCTAAAAAAAAAAAAATCATATTAAAAACCTTATTTTTATGGTTTGGCTAAATCTTCATTTTTTTTTTTTCACAAGGTTCCTCACCATAACCTTTTTGCCCGTGAAATATGAACGTTGAGCCCCACTCGTTTGGTCAGAATCGGCCCCCAAGTCACGAAAATATCGCCTAAAAAATTTAAAAAATCTAAAAGTACGTATTTATGAAAAAATTTCTTCGATTGTACCCAAAAACGAGCAATCTAAGTTCAGAGATTTTTGAAGGGCCCCTCAATTTTTTTTCAAGATCGCATATGCCGTTTGCCGGGAGAGAGCGAAAAAACAGACAGAAAAAAAATAACAAAAAACAAAACCCGAGCTTTTTCTTGGGGTAACGTAAGTGAAAAACAAACAAAAAACAAAATCAAATTTGAAGTCTTCACTTCGCTCGCTACGCTCGCTACGCTCACCAATGATCGATACTTTGTCTCTTTTGGGATATCACTACGTTTTTTTGACTGATACGATTAAAAAGACTGTGCACTTTTTATTATCTTCACCTCTGTTTGATTTTTGGGAAAGGGTTTGGTGAAAATTTTGCAATTTGGGAGAAGTTAGATAATTTTTATAATGTTTGCAACGTTTGAACAGAACGTTAATTGTTTCCCCATTTTTTGCAAAAAAAAAAAAGAAAATACGTAAAAATCCTAAAATTAAAAAAATTTGTCGTATTTCTTGATTTTTTTTGGGGGTAAACTGTAAAAAAAAAGCTTCGTTCAAAATGTTGCAAACATTATCAATTATCTAACTTCTCCCAAAAATTTAAAAATTTCGGGCCCGTCATTTCGATGTTATCTGGGAGCACTGAAGGTCTGCAAGCGGTTGAAAATGCGATTCTGCCTCCGACCGGGCGCATATATTTTTCTTTTTCTATGACAGTACTTGGTCTCTTTGGGATATCAGCTACGTTTATTGACTGATACGTTAAATGACGTGCACTTGTTTATTTCTTCCCTACGTTTTTAGTTTGGAAGGGAAGGTGAAATATGCAATTTTGGGGAGAGTTAGATAAATTTTATAATGTTTGCAAGTTTTGAACAGAAAAGTTAATTTTTTCCCCCTTTTTTGCAAAAAAAAAGAAAATACGAAAAATACCTAAAATTTAAAAATTTTTTCGTATTCTTTTTTTTTGGTGGTAAAATTAAAAAAAGCATTCTTTCAAAATTTTTGCAAAAAAATTTACAATTTTTCCCAACTTCCCCAAAAAAGCATAATTTTCGGGCCTCATTTCGATGTTATCATGGGAGCCTGAAGGTCTGCAAGGGTTGAAAAATGTGATTCTGCCTCGACCGGTGGCGCAAAATTATTCTTTTTCTAGATCGAGTACTTGGGCCTTTGGCTATCAGCTATTTATGAGATACGATTTAAAAGACTGTGCACTTGTTTTTTTTATCTTTACCCACTGTTTTGAGTTTGGGAGGTAAGGAAAATTATGCAATTTTGGAGAAGTTAAAAATTTTAAATGTTTGCAACGTTTTTTACAGAAGTTAAATTTTTTCCCCCATTTTCTGCAAAAAAAAAAAAAAGAAAAATACTAAAAATAAAAATTTTTAAACCCCAAAGTAAAAGCGGGAAAAAACATATTTATATTGCAAAATAAATTTAATTTGATAGTTCCCAACACTGTTATCTTCACTTGACTGGATGCCACCATCCCTTTTTCCACTTTTCCCTTTGTCGTTTTTCAAAAATAAGTCGCTCAAGACAAACGCGTACCCGGTTTTTTTTTAGTTTTTTTTCGTTTTTTTATTAAATTTCCTACTCGTATTTTTAGAATAAGAATAATAGGTCCTAAAATTGTGTAATAAAAAATCATATTCTATTTGGGGAGAGATTTAAAAAGTGCAATAAATAAAAAACCTAGACAATCCGAAGTGATTTTGTTTTAAAAAACTAACAACTCAAATTTACCAGTAAATTCGTCGGGGTCTATGGCAGTGGGGCCCCCCCAGTTCAGCGATGCACAGCGTAACACGTATCTCGGGGGGACTGGAATCATATAGCTCGCCTGCGCTGTTTTGGCTCAAAAATCATGATTGGGAAAACGCAGTCCCGCCCGTCCGGTAAATCATGTCTTTTTCTCTCTACTAAATTCCACGGGTTAAAACAGCACTCTTAAGATCCTAAAAGGGAGGGAGGTTGTTGGGGCCCAAAACACCCGTGCTTTTTAGCCGGTGGGGGGGGAGCCCCGAAGTGAGGATTGCAGCACTTTCTTTCAACAGAATTGGTGGTATGTTTTTAATGAGAGGGTTTGGTGAGTCTTTTTCCTGCATAAAAAGGTACTGAAGTGCCTCTGGGGGGCCTCCCTCATTTTTTAACCCCCAGTCTGCTGAACGCGGCATTCTAGTGCAATGGGAAGCCCGTGATGATTCTCACTATCTTTTTTTAATGTTTTAAATTTTTTTGATGTGAATCTCTGCGCAGGTCGACCACACCGGGGACGCGTACGCGGGGGCTGTCGTATGCATGATTTGTACAATTGAATTTTGGGTAGCAGGACTCTTTCACCAGAGCGTAAAGTGGATACAACGATGCGGTTTTCCAGTTGCTTGGCAATCTTAGCCTTAACATGTGGTCCGAAATTGAGATTCTTGTCTAGAAAGGCACCTAGATTAATTATTCCTGCTTAAACCATTGTACATTTCGTCATGGATTACAAACGAAGATGCATCTGCCGGTAAATTACCGAAAAATAATGTGGCACTAGTTTTTGAAGCATAAAGACCATACGCCATTTATATACCAATCGACCATCAAATCCACCGCTTTTTTGGGCCCAAATTCGAACGCAATGTTCAGCACGCTTACCCATTATTAGCGCAACAACATCGTCTGAAAAGCATCCGAAAACTACATTGCGTGGAGGCGTCGGGAAGTCATGGGTAAATATAATAAAGTAGAATGGAGAAATACAAGAGCCTTGAGGAACCCCAGCAGCTATAGGCCGCCTTGTGGAAGTAGCGTTTTGCCATTGAACTAGAAACGATCGTCCAGCAAAGAAACTGTTTTGTGATGTTGATGAGGTATCTTGGAAATTCAAGTTTTATCATCTTAAAAAGCAGACCTTTATGCCACACCGGGCGAATGCTTTTGCAACGTCTAGGAAGACGGCCGCTGTTTGACGCTTAAAAAAAGATTTATTCCCGTATGGTTCTCAACCACTCTAGCCAACTGTTGGACAGACGAGTGTTTGGCACGGAAACCAAATTGCTCGTCAGGCAGGACGTGGTTTTCGTCAGCATGGCGTTGAAGTCTAGCCAAGGAGAATCTTTCAAATATTTTTTTACAGGATAGAGAGCAAGCTAATGGGTCTGTAGCTGGATGGATCTCGTGGTGGTTTGCCAGGCTTAAGAAAAGTTATTATCTTTGCCACTTTCCATGAATTTGGGAAATGTTGAAGTGACGAGCGCATTGAAGACTGCTAGTATACTTTGCTGCTTTGTTTGGAAGGGATTTGACAATTTGTCCCCTTATCCCATCCAGCCTGGTGCTTTGTTAAGAGGAAAGCTCGTGCTATTTCGGCAAATTCGGCTAATGTGCATTTGTCGCCCCCGGGAAGTTCCATCGGCTTTAGGATTCTCAGCAAAAAACTGTTCTACATGATTTTATAATTTGTGGTGGTACTCGTTTGCTGGGTAGGAGTGAAGGTCTCCTCCAGCGTGTCAGCAAAGACATTTGCTTTCAACAGGGGTACAGGCAAGTGTGTTGTTGACGGTGAAGGGAGGACAGGTGCGGGGCGGCGCTGTACTTTTTGCCATTTCCGATTGAGTTGTCCCCAAAAACAATTCACCGATGCCTCTCCCTTTTTCTCGCACGATGCTCACCAATGTCCTTTTTAATTTTGCACTGCTTTTTCTTTCGCGTTTTTAATTCGGGGTTCGATTCCTTTGCCCCTCGCGCCCAATGGATTTTTTTCTTTTATTTCTTTTCGAGGCGGTGGGCAGGGGTACAATGTCACTCTCCGAATTTTATTAGGGAAAGGGAGCTAAAACGCCTGTTGGATACCCTTTGGTTTGGGCAACCCTTTTTCTAGCTCAAAAGTGTTTTCAATGGTAGGACAAGGTCGCGAAGGTTCTTTTTTTCTGTTTTTTGGGATTCCCGGGCCAAGGGATATGCAATCTTGTGAAAATTTCGGGGACCTTCCTACCTTTACAATTAAAAACATTACTTTGATATTTTAGGATTTTTGGGGGCAATTGAAAAAATATTGTCATAAACTGTCAAACATTTATGAATGCAATAGTTTGTGAATTTGGCCCGGACGGGAAACGGCTACCCTAATCTTGAGAAACGTATGGACGGCAAAATACGGTTTTAGATGTGTTTTGAATTAAAATTATGAAAACAGAAATCATTGGACAAAAAAAAAATCAACCATTAAAATCGTCCATTTAAAGTGTCTGGAAAAAACTTCGCGGAGCGGCTATAGGAGACAAACAACTTTATTAGGGAAGAAATGCAGTGGAAACCCCGGACATAATTGTGTAGTAATGTAAATAGTACCCTATCCGTTCCCAGATGGAAATATAATGTTTACGTTAATGTGATATGTGAATTCCTTTCCGAATTTCCAGGGATAGTGGGTGATGAATCTCAGTTGTAACTTGAATATTGCCGCCCACCTCTACTTGTTAGCGAGTTTGGGTTTGTTTATGTTTTGGCAATGGCAATGCTCACGGTGCAATGCATCTTGGGACTAGTGGAGACTGACTAGCATTGGAGGCCTAAACCAGACCTTTGGCGTTCCTATAACTTGTACTATTCTGCATCTTAATAATAAAGCAACTCTTCCTAATAACCATGTGTTACAATATTATTACATGGGTAATATTCATGGTGTCTAAGTGCCAAAGTCAGAAGTGTCAGAATATGTCAAAATTGATTCAAGATTGTAAAACTGTAAGTACGCGCCGTACGCAGGCAGCTAGGCTAGCTAGGCGAAGCCTAGAACTAAGGCCTAAAACGACAGCGTCTTGAAGCTGGGTAAGGGCCAAACGCCTCTATTCATCAATTCAAATACGTGAAAACAAAGCCGTCGAAGAAATGGCACAAGCCAGGAAAAGCCCTGGAGAGCTGGAATTCAGATGGAAACATGCTGAAAACTGAAACTATGGCGCCAGAAGCTAGAAATATATATCGTGCAACAAAGGCCTATGGAACCGGAAGAAGAACCAGGTTGCCATTTATTTAAATTTCCGTGGGGACGAAGGACTAAAATTTTTCCACACTTTTAATTTATCCAGTGAATGATCGCAAGAAAATCAATCAGTATAGATACTTTGAGGCTATTGTGCACCAAGGAAAAACCTGATTTTATGACAATCTTAGTTTTAAACCTGGGGTTTTAAAACCCAAAAATTATGGTGAACCCTTGTGATCATTTTTCATGACCAGACTAAAACCATCTAGCAAGCCTCATGTGAGCTAGGCGAACAAACAGATCAACTTCAACTCTTAGAATTGTACTGGGACATGGCTGACAAGTCTCACCTCAGAGAAGGCTACTGAGGATCAATAACCTACAAACTCGAGAAGCGGGCGGCGGATTAACTGCAGAGCGGCAGAGGACAAGCAAGAGACAAGCTACACTCTTAGAATAAAATATCCTGTTGAAATCTTTCACGAAGATGTCGACAACCCGGGGAGTGACCAAAATAAAGGAGATCGAAACAGACGCGATTTTAAATTGCATCCAAGAAAAAAGCAACCAGTTCAGACAAAGACTGACTAGTTCCATATGAGGTAGAGGTAGAATCAAAAGAGGGTTCTAGATATGAGATAAGTACGTTGGGAATGCAAGCTACTGTGATAGATCTGAACCTCGTAAGTGGCAGAGTAAGAAAGGTACCAGAATGTTTTAAAGATTCTGTCATGAAGTAACTTTGCTTGTGTAAACGCCTACTAGGTTACACTATTATCTTACACTATTACTATATGGTATTAAAATTTGTTTAAGAGTTTTGTAGAATTAATTAAGTAAACAAAAACTTTCAATTATTGTTTTGTGTGTAAATCAGAAATATTGTCCATATGTAACAAAACTTGTAATTTGATTAGTTGTGTGGCTTATGTGTGGTGATTATCTGTCACACTGTATTTGAGAGAACATTAAATCCTTACTTGGTAATTGTATTGTTTAAAGTAACAATGCGTTTGTCTTTTTTCCAATCTGTCAAGCTTAGAAATCTCCTGATAAGTTTCATCTTTACAACGGAAATACAAGCAAATCCCATATCAAATTTTTTGACTGCATCTTGATCTTTCAGAATTATACTACGAGTGACATTTAAGGAAGTTTTTTAGTTTTCATTATTTACAGAATATCAGTCGTTTTACTCAATTGTGTGGGTTTTCTTACAAACTGTCCACCTCTAAAAATCATCCTGTGTTTTAATCTGGATTTGTAAGCATTCAAAAGGGGTCTTCAGATAGGATTTTGCTCAGATAAGGTTATTTAGAGTTCAGTGTGTGTGTGAGCAAACACATTTAAATTCATTTAATATCTTTATAGGAATTTAAACATATTTAGATTTGTGGTTAACGTCTTCATCAGTGTGCACCTTGACGACAAGCTTTAGGCTTAAATATCATTGTTAATTTAATCATTTTATTTCGTAATTTTGAGTTTGTTGCATTAAAATCCTTCCCTTATTTTGAAAGTATCATTGTGAAGCCAATTATATATCATAAAGTTGTTTTTAAGAGTAATATTTAAAAAAGGATTTGAATTTTTGATTTTCTGTCCAAAAAGCAATTGGAACGTTCGCTTGTTATATAACAAACTTCAAAATATTATTGTTTTACTTTTTCTGACACAGATTAGGCCTAGGAATTGAGTTAGCTTCTTTCGATTATAACATTAACAATTTCTTCATTCATAATGCTAACCAGTGGTTAAACGTTGTACCCGTATGTAATTTGAAAAAGAGCAAAACACTAAACTGCTAGAGTGCTCGGTATGTGAAGATATTTTTCATCGGGTATGTATAATATGACAATTGAGGCATTTGATTCAATAATTGACCATGGAAGTAATAATTGGTATAATCAGTTATAATACAGCAAGTGCCTTCATCAATGGTGGCTTCAGATGTCCTATGAACTGAAGACCGATACAATAAAGAGTTTTCGACGAGATGGTAGTGTATGAATTGTTTATTTCCCCCTCTAAGTGTACATGAATTTACATGACGGATTTCCTTTTTAATCATGATGTCGATAAGAGAACCACAAAATAGAAATGATGTGGCCTGCTAATGTTTAAGCTGTATTGCCAAAGTAATGAAGCTTGGACATCTCATATACGTAAGAGTTGGATAAGTACATAATCTAGTTGAGATTTATTCTTGTCGCGTATAATTTTTGATATCTTTGCTTGCTGTTAAACATATTCTAGAATGAGTCTGTTCCAGACGGTTTTTATTTCTATTGACAATTATAAATGCTAGATTTGATTCGTTAAAGGTAGGGGGAGGGTTAGTTTATTATATGCTGAGAATCTTTCATGTCAATGTGTAGTCGAGTGTAAGTTAATTTCCGATAGATGTTGAGTTTGCAGTCAGTTAAATCTGGCTGTTCCGGAATGTAAAGCCAATGATTTTTTTTACAGCAGTTTATAAACTCCACACGTAAAGTTAGAAGAATTTTCAGATTGTTATTGATAGTTTAGTAAATATTTAAAATCGGAAGCTTAATTAATTGTTTTTCTAGGTGATTTCAACATTGTTTGAGTAAGAATACATTACCAGTTACATAATTTTCAAAATTCTTACTAGATCACATGGATTGGATTGGGTCCAAATTGATAAAAGTCTGTTTACTGGGTTAATAATGGTCAGCTTCTTAATTGATCATGGTTATGCAAATCACCAATGAAAATTATTATTCGTCAGGGTTTTAAGTTTAGGATTAAGTGATTCATGATTAATTTATTTGTGTTCGTAAGATTATAGCAAAAATTTCTTCTAAATTTGTAAATACTGTAGAAATTATAAAGAATGGTTATTGGTGGAGCAATTAGAGGAAGAGGGGTATCTAAAATTGGTCCCCTTGACCAAATTGGTATGGCGGTAAGTGCGATGATAAATTAGAAATGTTTGTTAAAGTAGTCGTGAACCTCTAAATGAACATGCACACCCCTTGAAATTCAAGAATTAAAGTAAGCCATCCCCATGGGTAAACAGCAGAGATTAGGAATCCTGCATAGGCGAACCACTTGCGCAAAGAAATTTAGAATGTTTTAGAAGCATTCGAAGCGGTGGGAGGAATACAAGAAATTAGAATAAGGTAAATAATCAGATTCGTTTTTCTAAGCGTGAGCATTTAAGTCTTCTTTTGATAATATATTTCTTCAAATCTTTATTGTCATTATTAGCAGCGAAGCGAGCGTTTCCATTTGACCTCCTGCCGGTAAACAAAAAAGTCACTGTTTTTTTTTTTGTTTTTTGGTTTTTTGTTTGTTTGTTTTTGTTTTGTTTTTTTTTTTTGGGGATAGTCTCAGCGATAAACGATTCGAACGGAGGCTCGGATCGAGTTTGAAATTTTCACCATCCGCAAGCTTTAGTTCTCGATTGAATGCCCATTGTTTTTGGAAAACGTTCAAAAGTGTTAAAAGTTACATTAAAGTTTTATCGAAAGTTTTTTTTTTCCAAACTTCACGGCGACAAATCTGAGATGGCAGATCTTTAGAAGTGTCCGTTTTCCGGTCCCACGATATCTGTTAATTTTAGTTTGATCCATAATAGTGTAGAATGGAAATTACATTCATAACGAAAGTACGGTTACCATGGCAACGGAAATTCGTGCAGCTTTTTTGGCTCATGATAGCGGTCGAACGGATGCCCCGGATCGAGTTGAAATTATTCAACCATCCGCAGCTTTGTTCCGTGAATTCCATTAGTGTTTTGTGGAAAAATCGTTCAAAAAGTAAAAGGTTACATTAAAGTTAATCGAAAGTTTTTTTTTACAAACTCAAACGGCGACCAATCTGAGATAGCCAAATCATTTATGAATGTCCGTCCGGTCACGAATAATGTTATTTTATTTTGATCCGATAATAGTGTAGATGAAAATTACATATAACAAAAGTAACGTTGCCATGTCAACGAAACAGACGCGCGAAGTTTTTCTATGCACTGCCACCTAGAAGTAATCAAAATACTTCGAGGAACAGTCCTGATTAATTGTCAACAAGAGTTTAAAAAGTTTTCGTCAAGGAGTCCAGGGTCCTCTCGATGCGGTGGAATTTTAAAGTAAAGTGATTTACACGGGTTTACCCAAATACCTTGGCAATAATAAATAGACTGGAAACGCGAACGTCGTAGAATTTTAAAATTTAAAAAATGTGCAATTGGGTCTAGCTAGCACGTTGCTCGCTTATCAAGCGTCCAACTGAGCGTTTTTCCTAGTATAAGTGACAGGTAACAAAGAAACAAAGAGTGTAGCATAGCCTCATTGAACAGAGAATGGGGTACTCCTACACGTCTAATCCAGATATGTGCTGTTTGTTACAAAAAAGTTTTGTTTGTGACGATGTAATTTTTCAAATGAATTGGTAGTTTAAGAGGATTTAAATAGAAGAGAATGCAGAGAATCTTTCCGCACTAACAAAAGTAACTAATGAAAGAGCGTCTGATAGTAAACTCAACCGTATGTTGGAAGTCATTCAGCAATTAAACGCCTAAAATTAGAAGCTCTGCAACAATTCAAGAGATTCCATGCATAGTAGTTTAGAAAATGCCATCAATAGTCGGATTATAGCGTATCTTAATTTCCATTTTCTTTCTTGTAAGGTGATTTCCCACCACAGCTGGAAATTGGCAAAGGGTAACGCCTATTTATGAATGGTAAGAGGTACAAAAGAGTATAGGATTCTTATCGACCTATATCAACTCTGCCAATTGTAGGACAATTATTGAAAATATGTGCAACAAGAGGTTTTTACCTGAGTGGATGCATCTGAAAGGTTTTAAGTTCAACCAGCATGGTTCAGGAAAGGTATGTCAACGCCAAAAGTGCCCTTCGAGCATTTACAGATTTATCTATAAAGTGATTGATAACCGTAAATGGTAAGGTATGGAGCTGTCTTTGGTTGATCTTATGAAAGCATTTGATTCAGTACCCTTTTTTACCTCTTTTAAATAAAATTAAAAACCAGGTTTAATGTAAGTTCCTTATTTTGTTTATCAATTTTGGCAGATTATTTTTTAAATAGAAAATGTTTTATAAATCTTGCAAAATATAGTTCAAAAGTAGTCAATATATTTTGTGGTGTACCCCAAGATCAATATTGAGGACCACCTGTTATTTATTCTTTATATAGTATGATATATCTACTATAATGTGGAGGCATCAATATATCTTATATGCCTGAGTGGACTTGGTCTTTTACTTTAGAAGGGTGTGATGTCGAAGAGATCGTAGCCGTCTTCAAGAAGTTCTAAAGAGGATGGATTGATTGTTTTAAAACCAGGAACTTGATATTAATTATAGCACACAAATTTTTATTGATTTTTCACATAAGGCTAATGATAAGAAGCAGGAATGATATGTCTTTTGGATCCTTTCAATTGTAATGGGGAAGTTAATTTCTAGAGTGTATGAATTTAAATATCTTGGGCGTTTTTCTTAGATGTAATTTAAGATTTTAAGAAAACATTAGTGGTATTGTGTAATAAAGTATCAATCAGCAATTGGAATTATAATAGAATGAAGAGTTTTGTAACCGCATAGAATGTTGAGGTTCTTGTAGATTCTTTATATTCACTCTGTTATTGATTATTGTCCTTGTGGTTTGGGCATATTGAGGCCTTCTACTGAGTATGTGACTCCAGAGAGGAATTGACCAATGGGGGCTGTTTTGATTCATTTCCCTTGCAAACCAGAGATTTGCAGGTCTGATTGTTTCACGATTGAGGAAGGATGAAGTATAGCGGTGCTGGTAAATACATAAAGGTATTGAAAGGTATGTTTTTAGGTATTCTAGGGACCCAATTATTTTTAAAATTGTTGATCGTGATAGAAATTCTACTTTAATAACGCATTGGAAGTTTCCTAGGATTAAATTCTGAAGCAATTAGAGAAGTCATGTTATGTACAGAGGCGTATCCGATTGGAATTCGAATTTCTTATGATATTAGAAAGCGCGTTTACTGATCTAGAATTGTACAATATTTAAAAGTAAATTGAAGCAATGATATGAAATCAAGAGCAAAAAATTGATTTTTACTATTTTAAATTTGTAAGTTATTGTCCTGTGTTTTTGTGTATTTAATTTACCTTCATAGCTACTTGATAATTGATTTATGTGCTTTTCTCCTTTGTTTGTTCATTATATGCTTTTGATTAATGATATAAACATGTATTTTGCAACTATATTTTTCTGCCTAGATTGTCCTTGTTGCCGGCCCAATGCTGGAGCTTGCAACTTGATTTAGGTGTCGTGCATCATTGCTGTGATCAGTGTGGACATGAAATTTTTTTTAAATAATTAATATATCTGAATATAATTGATATATATGAGTCAAGATTTGAACACTAAAAATGAAGATTGAACCCCCCCGAGAATAAAGATTTCGCGTTCGGTGGTTTCTTCCGCGAAAGTTTGAGATTATACTCCCTGATTTGCTGTTCCTGATTTTTGGCAAACCTCATATTTCGTTTGAGTGGGATCGTCAAATAAATCAGGTTTTTTTCTTTTCGTTTTTCTTTTTTTAAGTTTTTTTTTTTTTTTTTTTTTTTTTCTTTTTCTTTTCCTTTTCTTTTCTTTTCTGGTTTTTTCTTTCTTTTCTTTTCTTTTTCTTTTTCTGGGTTCTTTTCCGTTTTCTTTTTCTTTTTTTCTTTTCTTGGTTCTTTTCATTTCATTCTACACCCTTTTTTATATTTTAAGTTCGTTCATTGAATGCATATAATATCTTCAATTTGTTACCAAAATTCTTGTGTGAAATGCATTGTTTTGTTGTAATGCTACGATTGGGGTTCATAATGATTTACGAAAATGGGGGGTAATTTTATTGTTGTTTCATGCATCTATGTATTAGCTTTATTTAGTTTGTCCCCTTTGTAAATCGTTTTTATAACCGATAGGATAGACGTTTAAATAATAAATAAAATAAAAATGTAAAAACCTTGTTAACATAATCTAATTTGTACATAATGTGCCTAAAAGTAATCTATCAAACAAGTTAAAGACGGGACGTCACTTGACTTTAAGGGGGAAGATGTGATGATCTCAGTTGTGTAACTTTAATTATTGCCTTGCCCAGCCTCTACTGTTAGCGATTTTGGGTTTGTTATGTTGGCAATGCGCACAGTGGCAATTGCATCTTGGACTAGTGAGACTGACTAGCAATGGAGGCTAAACCTAGACCTGTGGCGTGCCTATAACTTTACTATTCTGCAGCCTTAATTAATACATACACTCATTCTAATAACCAGTTGTGTTTACAATATTCTTACATTGGGTCATATTTACAGTAGTGGGTCGCACGAGGGAAAAGATTTCCTCGTGTCAGACTCTACTAGGGTGCCCCAACCTTTTTTCGCGGTGAGCAAGAACTAGCCCAGACTATAAAAATTTGGCAGAGACGGGACGACGGACGTGAGAAACTAGAGGCTTTCAACTGGTTTAGGGGTCATATTACTGCCGCCTGTGAATGAAAGTTAAAGTGAGAAGAGTTAATGCGGTATTTTGATCAATTAGAATTGTTTATAGTGTATAAATAACAAAAATAATTGATGATGAGAGAAAGTATAGCAAATAAAAGTTTTATGTTTGTGAATGAAAAGGAAAGAAAGAAAGAAATGTGTTAAGGTGTGAATTTAATTGTTGTTAAAGAGAATTACTATGGATGAGAAATTAAGAAAGTTTGTCGCCGTTATCATCTGATAGAATTTCTTCATATGATTGGGAAGATCAAATTGCGTGCGCAAAGGCATCATATTTGTACAGGTATTCTGCTAGCATATGGATGCACGGTTAAAGTACATCACATTTGCCACATTATGGAAATAACCTTTCTCTAGGGTTACATGAGCGATATTCGTGAGTTAGCGTCTTGGCCTATACAATTCTAGACAATACCAATACCACCTCTTCTCTACGGGAGAGTCGAGACGTAAGTGGGAACGAATTTTTATTTGTCAATGGGGGGTGCATCACCTAAGGACGCAATTTGTTATTTTTGCAACACATCCCAAGATCTTGTCGCAAATCCAACAATCTTTGCTTGAATCCACTCTTGACATCTGGAACGGGAACTAGATTGAAATCACCGTCGCGAACGCTGGGGAAGCTTCTTAGCAGGCCCGATCAGCGTGGTTCATGTTCCCTCTATGCCCACGTGTCCAGGTATACAGCAAACCTGTGTTATATGTACCCTTGAAGGTTAGTTTTTCTAATAGAATTGGATGCCTTGTACCCAAAAATGATGACTAGACTACTGAGTTTTATAAGCTTTTGATGTGAACTTAAGCTATCTGAACACAAAAGGAATTCTTCCACAACGGAACAAGCGTAGAATGTATTTAGAGCTTCACGGATGTCAAATAATTCTGCAGTGAAAACTAAAACAGCGTCGCTTGAGGCCTAAAACTTTCAGTTAAGTGGATCAATAAAGGCACTGTTCCACCTTGTTATCAATTTTGGAGCACCTGTGTAATACAAAAGTAAACCTTTGAATGTTCATGGCACATCTTTCTAAAGTTGAATTTTTTGAATACACTATCGCAAGTGAGTTTTATCAAAACGATAAAGTATCGAATAGAATCATCGCTCTGGTGTAGACCAGGGCGGGTTATTGCTAAAACAAAATAAAAAACTGTTATCGAGATAAAATCGAAAAGAGTTAAACAAAAGTTTACAACTCTTATCACGGCTTTGGAAGGGGTTGGCCATCGGTTTGTAAATCAAAGTGTCTGACATATTTAATACATTGGAAACATCCACGATTTAAAATGGGATGGTTAGGGCATAAGATTTAATTTTCATTCGTACGTACCCATCATGGAGGTTTCTCCGTTTGAGTGCATTAGCTGGTATCTCTAGTAGTAGTTATACGACAGTTTGTTATTTCAGTTGCTCATGAGGGTAAAAAAAAACGACGATCTAGGCAGGAAATTTTACTGTAGGCCTAATATTGTGTTTTACACCAATAAACATACCCAAATAGCATGCGCAAAGCAACCACGTGTGTCGCTCTAGCAGCAACTCTTCTCTTGTTAGGAGATGATCCGCGAGTCATACCGTGTGTGGACAATTCAATGTCACGTTCCATTTCACACAGCAGATTCGAACGTGCGCTTTTACACTGGCTTACAGATATTATCGTCCTGGAACTTGAAGTTTCCCCCTTTTTATTCTAGGAATTGGAAAGGTCTACAGAGATCATCTCAACGCAGAAATAACCCCACAATCGACTCTAAAAGCCTCCTGTTGTAAGTATATGAAGGATTGATAATATAGAGGAGCAGAAACAAATATAACGATACGTGAGAATCTAGGGCGCTTTAACCGGTTTTAGGTCCATGTTGCCCCGTCTGTGATATTTAAGATATTTAAATGATTCCATGGTTTTTTTGATTGTTTTATTGTTTTCCAATAAATAAAATCACATTACAAATATCAGATAAAAATGATGCCCATCAAACAAAAATATATAGGGCCTATATGTGAAAATGAATTGCTGATGTTTTATTTCGATGAGAACTGTATTTGGTTAAAAAACTTCGGAAGAGAATTAAGTAGTTTGTCACTTTGATTCTTCATATTATTGGAAGAGGTTTTGTTTCGTTTCTACGCAAAAAGGACTCGTCAACCATTAGGTGATAATGCGAAACAGTAGCCTCCGAGAATATGGGGAAGAATCCCGTGCTGGGTCAGAACCAGCCACGGGTAGTTGTGATGTATGAAGGGGGGGGGGGTCTCACACTTTGTTACTTCATTCCTAAAATGTAATATGTTTGGTCGCTGTGGTCGTAAGAACAACAGTTTTCTCATATGGTTGACTAAGCTGGAGTTAGAGTCCAAGACATAACGTCACATATTGTGTCACACCTAGGGCATTTGTCCCTGCTTAAGAGGTAAGCGTGGGTAAGATGTTAGTGATTGGGTTTTTTAAATCCCTGTAGTTGCTAGATAACCAGTACAAAACTGTTAAACCCAAGTATTGGTTTTCTGAATGGGCCTATTGTCGAGCAGATGAATAAAACACCATCCAGGCCCTAGGTCTAGACGACTACACCGATGACCAAATCAATGATGTTTTACTATCCTAAAAAATCAGCTCACCAACCTCATCAACGTGGACAGAGCTTCTTTGTTTGTAACCAACACCAATATTGAATTAATCTTCTTCCGAATTACAAATGAAATGTTAATTTAAGTTTCAGAGAAATAACCGACTTGGAAAGTGCGAATGCGACCAAGACAGAGAAAAATCGCGTTTTTATGTTGTTTCATCAACAATGCTTTTATAATCCCCACCTCTTAAAGGTGGCCTATTAACCCAAAAAATTTTTTTTACCTACATAATCTATCGGCAATAACTTACAACTAAATGACCGGTTAAACACAACATAATATCTTGTTATTGTTGATTTTCTGAAATTTTTTAAATTTATTTTGAACCAAAAAATAGCGAAAATTTGTGGTTTGTAGGAAATTTCTTAAATCGCTTAAACCTGCATCTTTTTTGTTCCACATAGATACCAGAGCATCATACCCAATCTCAAATGGCCCTTGTAACTCATGTTTGAAACTAGGCACAAACCTATACCTCTCAAACCACACAAAAATATGTATTCCAAAATCACACCCCTTCTTGGTAATCATGCATATTTTGACTGACCCACTTTGACCAAATTGCAAAACAAAATATATAGGAATTTTCAGAAAAACTGTAAAGGTACTTCAATAATGGCCGATATTTTTTTGGATCAAAATCCTCTACAGGTCACGGGGCATAAAGATCGTCCCCATGTTTTTCTTATGGGAGATTTTTTCCGATGGGACACTAAGCTCGAAAACATACCCAAGTTTGACAATTGTTTTGGGGGTCAACGGATTGACCCATAATGTTTCTGTTAATTTCCTTTCTAAATTCATAACTAACTAGGGCCTGAATTGAAATATATTTTTTGGGTTTAGGGAGCGGTCGTAATATCCCCTTTAAATACTGAACATTATTTTCCCTACTCGGCCGCACCGATAGACGCGTTTGTGGTTCACCTACAAGAAAAATAGTGCGCAATTGTTATATAAATATTTGTTATATGATATGTAAGGCATATCAACAATTTATTTAATTGTATTATTTTGGAAACATATATTGTTCTTATTATAAATAACTTTATTAGTATTATTTCGACAAGATTCAAGCCAGTTAGGTTATATTGCGCCGCCTGTGCGATTGTTAGTTTACAAGAATTAAGTTTTTTTTCAGCGTCTTTAATAGTTTTTAAATATGCTCCATTTTAAATATTCTGGTCAAGGACCAGCCCCGGGGGATCGGGGGGTCAAAGATGTTCTCGACGCAGTCGCCTTTGCCGCTTTTCATTTTGTCATCGTTTGCGTTAGCATAGTAGTTGACTGAATTTTATCAAGTGCAGGCGGAATGTTTCCCGAAGAACTACTAAGGCCTATATAGGGAAGACTGAAAAACCAATACGACACCGGAACAACTAAGGCGCGCCAACCTGGGAACGCGGTAAGTCTGTTGCGCCACGTGTCATTGTTGTAGTTAATGGAAATTGGGATTTAAAGGTGTGTTTTGTATGATTATATTGTTTTCTTAGTTTATGAAAATAAAAGATAACGATGAAAGATTATCGTATTTTGAAAAAGAAGATAATTTTATTGAATATAAAAAATATGTTTTTGATGTGAATGTTTTTTTAAAAATAATAACTAATTATTAATTTATTTCTTGCTTGTTCTGTTAAATTAATATTTTGTCTTCAAAAAGGGTTTATTGTGTTTGGTAATAAAACATAAACAACGTCTTATATTCCAGTGTTGATGTGGTGAGTGTTAGTGAGTCTTCTTCGTAGTCGTGACTTTGCAGGGAGCAGAATCTCACTTCAAGGGATCTGTTCTAAACCCCTCCCCCAACCCCTTTACTTTTCCGGAAGAGGATAACGTGAGGTATTAGGGAATGTCAGAGTTATGTTTAATAAAGATGACTCAATCCCTTGCAGTCACTTTAATCAAGAACGAAGAGCCCTGGTTATACTTGAAGTCAGGATTGCTCCGCGTAAGAAATATAGGACGACGTAGAAAGAAAAAACTAGGGCGCTTCACGACCAACCGATACATTTGTTGTGAGTATTATTTTACAAACAAGATTTTGTTTTTTGTAGTTTTTATAAAATAATTAAGTTAAACAATTTTATAGTCTAGCAAAAGACTAATTCTGTAGCTTGAAAAAATTAAAATGTTTTGAAATGGTTCAACAAATAACATCCAATGACGAAGTTTGTCACTGGGCTATTATGTGTCCAATCTGGTTAGATTAAATTCAACGAGGTCCGTGATTTTACAATAATGGTTCGAGTTTTCGCGTTAATAAGATATTGATTATTAGATTGATTCTTTAAGTTTAAGGGCGCGTAAACCGCGAGGTCTAACGCGCAACTGAATGTTCAAACTCAGGACCAGACTAAAAGCACAAGTATAAGCGCTCTGTTTCAACCGGAAGTAGAGTTAACCGGTATTTGCTTGCGACTCTCCACGCTACCGTGTGAATAACACTTTTACGGTAATGGGGGATGGCCGGTGTAGGTGTAAACCAGTTATTAGGGTTTAGGTAACTGGATGAGTAAGGTTTTCTCAACTCATTCATTGGAAAACACCTCCCGTAGGTCCTGATACCCCTCTGAGATATATTGTTTAATTTCTGGATTGTGTCCATAATGATAAGGGAATGCCCGAGTGCTGTTACAGAGGACGTCACTACAGCATTTCTCATTAACTACTGAAAAACCTCAAAGAAACTTTCAGTCAGGATTGCCGTGGTGGGATTCGAGCCCTGACCTCCCTCGTCAGAGTCTCACACGCCACGTAAGAACTATCTCTTTGCTCAGAGTTGTAGTGTCTCGGAATTACTTGCGAGTTCGCACGCTCCTGGTGAGGAATTAGGATAACTCGCGTCGAAATCATTTAATTCTCTACGACGACGTGAGAAACTAGGACGCTTTAACCGAACTGTCATATCGCGCCCGACGTGATATTTAAAGTTACTGAAAGTGAGCTGGATGGTGTGTAGATGATGGCATTGTTTCTTAGGTTTATAAAAAACAAATGATTGATTGTAATGAGAATAAAAGAAGTGATGAAAATTATTGAATTTGAAAACAAATAAGAGAGGTTTGGTTTATTTGATTAAGACGCGTCAACGTTAGGGGGTCATAATGCACCACCTCCTATAGCTTAGGGGATATGGGGTAGACTGGCCATGCTGTCAGAACCAGCCGTGTGTAGTGGAGTAAAGGGGAATTGCTTACGTCGCGGTCGTCCATCGTGCTGTTTCTCAGTCGATCGGGTTGTGTGTAATTGTCATCGTCGTAAGGGACAACCTCCCCCTTCCTTTGGAAGGGACCATGGGAGGTGGAGGGGCAGTGTCCCCGACGACGTTTTACCAAAGCTCGCCTCTAGTTTGGGGAGTAATATACTAATAGATGGACTTTGCTCTTGGAATCGCCTTCTACGATTAGCAGAGTCCTGCTCGTCCGGGACAATTTCTAGACCCCCCGTGCCCAAAGTCGAAGTTTGGAAGATATCTGGTTAAGGGCGCGTTTAAACCGTTCGGTCATATGCGCTCCTGTGATAATGCAGATTTTTAGTTATTTTAGGACTCTATTTGTCCAAAGAAGGGGAGGAACGTAAGTGTAACGTGGGGAGACGCGGGGTGGACAGGCTTGTGCTGGTCATAACAGCCACAAGCAAGGGGAGGGCATGGGAGTTAGGATCGGGTCTGATCATGCCGGGGGTCGGGTCGGGGAGCCTGTGGTCTGTGGCTAAATCAGCCGCTCAGGCCAAGGACAGTGGGAAAGGGGAGGGGTACGGGAAGGGCAGGGTTGTTGTTACCACACATCGTGGTCGTCCTTCGCTGTGTCAGTCGTCTGTGTTGTCATTTGTCCGTCGGCTTCGTGAGGTTGTTTAAAGGAAGGATGTTTTTTCCCCGACGACGACCGCCAGAGGTCACCTCTAGATTCGGGGGAGTTTATATACTCCCCTCTTACTACTGATGTTTGGCGGGGGAGGTGGACTTTTTTCTTTGAATCGCGTCAACTGTTGTCATACTGCGCCTCTGTGCTGATATTGTAGTTTTATTATTAAGTTTACTGAAGGGAGGAACGTAAGGGTGACACGGGGTGACGCGGGGGGTGGACAGGCCTGTACGGTCAGAACCAGCTCACACGCAAGGGGAGGTCTGGTGAAGTGGCCGGGGTCGGGCTGGGGAGTCTGTGGCTGTGACGACCTCAGGGCCGGGCGCAGGCAAGTAACAGGGGGCAGAGGGAGTTTTGGTGGGGGGAAGGTGTCCCCGACGGACGATTGCCGAGCCTCGCCTCTATTTTAGGGGGGGGGACGTGGTGAGTAAACTTGCCGCCACGTAACCGATACGGGCAGGTAAGATTAATCACACACTTCGCCTCCTCCCCGCAGCTTCGAAACACGCAATGTTAATTATTTGGGCACGGCTACTCCAGCCTGGGGGATATGGGGAGAGGGGGCCATGCTGGTCAGAACCAAATATGGGTAGGGGGAAGAAGAGGGGTGGGGTGAGATTTCTCAGTTCACGGTTGTCCATCTCCTAGTCATCGTAACCCCGTCTGGGCCCGGGTTCAAATTGGCAGAGCTGGCTCTGCTAATCGTAAAAGGCGATTCAACAGAAAAAGTCCACCTGCAAACATTCAGCTAGTATAAGGGTATATTTTACTCCCGCGAAACTATAGTGCGAGCTCTGGCAATCGTCCGGTCGTGGACCGTGCCCCTTACCCTTTGACGAACCCCCCGGCGACGATTGACAATGAACACAAACGAACGACAACAGACATGACGACCGCGACGTGAGAAACCCAGCCTTTCCTCCCCTTACCCGTGGCTGGTTCTGACCATCATGGGCCTCCGCTCTCCCCACCCCCTTAGGCTGAGTGGTGCATAATGAACCTAAAAAACGGTTGACGCGTCCTTAATCCAAAATAAACCAAAAATGGTCATCGTTGTGGTGTCATTGTTTGTCGTCGTCAGGAGTTCGAGTACAAAAGGGGCCAAGGTTCTCGAAGACGATTATGTCAGAACACGGCTCTAATTTCAGGGGAGTATATTCTCCCGTTCTTACTAACCAATTTTGGCAGGTTTACTTTTTTCTCTGAATCGCTTTGTACGATTAGTAGAGCGATTGCTCAGGCCAATTTTACCCCAAGCTCCGACGAGGGCAAACGTTTGAAAACTATTTCAAACCTTCATGAAATTACGTAGTTCTAGTGTTGTGTTTTTGACAAAGAATAGGGAAGTCCTCATGAGTACCCGCATATTGACATTAGTATATTGGAAACAGAAAAGACATTCATTAATTTAATTCTTTTGTGTAAATTCTATAAATGAACAGGTTCAACGTTGTCCCTGCGGCCTTGAAGTCATTCAACGCATGCATAAGTAATTTATTTATTTCTTCCTACCACACTGTCACAGAAGACCAAGCCACCCTGCAGGCGCTCGCTAGGGTTAGAAGTCGGGCGGCATCTCACGTCATGATCGCAATCGTCCTTTGGTATTGTTCACCTTCTTCTATTATATCTCCTATGCGCATATTTTTATTAGGTCCGTCCGTCTGTGTTTGCGCCAAGACTCCCCAATGAAACCCGAACAATGACCTCCGATGACTCGCGGTGGGTTCTTTGTTCACGATTTCACCAACAACCACCTGAACAGAAAATATACGTACGAACGTGAGCAAACAATGGCACTTCAACCGGTAGGTCATTTTGCGGCGCCTGTGATAATGTAAGTGATGAGATATTCACTGGTGTGTGTTGATGATTAGATTTTTTTCTAAGTGTTAATATATATAACAAAAAAAAATGATGTGGTGGTGATAGTGTACCCAAAACTGGTACTCCGGTCGGGAATTACGCATCGCATTTTCTTCGGAATAAATAGATGAGTACCAAACATCTTTAATAATCAGTAACTATTTAAAATTCATCATCATTTTTAAACATTAAAAAAAACTAATTATAAATTTTGGATGGGTAAATAGATGTATGGATAGGCAGATTGGACTAGCCAATGGGAATTTAGCATTTATAATAGAAAGGATCCTTAGGCAGGTAGGCTGCTATTTAATTGTCTGTATTTTATTTTATTTACAATATATCCAGTCTGAATGGAAATCATTCTCAAGTTTTATAATTTAGTAGACTTGATCCATTTTTGAAATCCTATTACTATAAGTTTGTTTTTCAGGAATTTGTTAAATTACAAAATTAATTAATTAATTATGATTAATAATTAATTAATTAATATTTTTTTTATTAATTGAAGACTTTTGTGTTCTTCGGCAATTTTGAGCTAGACCTTGTATTTCATTGTTTATGTAAGACCTCCTGTGTCCGGGCAAATTACCACAGGGAGTGAAACTTACACCACAACAAATTATACCTTAATACACTTGCTTGTGTAAACATAACATAATTGATATGCAATTTCTAACAACTTACACAATCCAACAAAGGCCATTATTAATATTAAAACCCTATCCTATTTAAGTTCGAAGTCTTCCTGTCAGACCTCTATTCTCGCTTGTAATTTAAATTTTGAAAAGCGGCAATCTCTTCTTTACAATGTGACCAGTTGATGTACTTCCACATTTTCCATCAAGGGTCGCCGTTTCACGGACAGTCTCCACGGCCATCAGCGATATTCCGCCATCATAAACAATGATTGTCAGTAACGCAACACAAAGACTAAAACAGACAAAACAAACAACAGCAGAATACTGTAACTACAGACCACAGGGTCATACAAATTGTTGACGTTATTACAATATTCGTCACGTATCAATACATAGCAAAAGTAAACACCGAATTGAAAGTTACACATCATCAATCACTAAAGCAATGACAATTTAAATAACAATCAAAACAATTTCTACAAATCAAAATTCATTTGGTCAATTCATTAATTAATTAATTACTTCTTATTTAATAAAGTGAATTAAAGATTTCTGAACAATAATTTATAAGAAACAAGCAAACATGAATTTACTATTCACAAAGAAAACCAATGTTCGTTGAACAATTTATAATACAAATTCAATCCATTGAAGTAAAATACGAAAACAACATACACGATTCATTTGAATTGCAATCTAACAAAGTATGAAAACTTACAGTAAATATATTAAAACACACATAATATCACAGCCAACTAATAATTGCTTTAACTTTTCTTATTTGAAATCTCAGAAAATAAAATTTATCAAAAATACATTCGTTATGTAATGTTATCCATAAGGTTAAAAATTCACACACGTGGAAAACTCCTATCCTTTCCAAGGAATCTTGTACATTTACAACTTTGTTCAAAAACAACAAAAACAACAATTAAAATATTCAACCTTAAAGTCATATCTTAAAATTGGAAAAAAATCAAATCACCATCAAGATGAAGTGACAAAACAAACGCGTAAACCAAGGAATAAGGAGAACAAAACTCGAAACATAGGGCTCCACTACCCCCTTTCCAACCACTTCTGCTCACCAAGTACACAAAGAAAATCATGTGCTCAAAATTTCAACCTAAAATATTTTCAATTTCTCACTTTTAAACATTCTTATACGTAGTCTGGACAGCAAGCGTGAGACACGCGCGTAGCCACCCTACAACCGATGAGAAATCCACCCAAGGAATCCACCCTCCGACTGCACGTAAGGTCAACTCCTTAACTACCCCCACCCTATGGTGAGTAAAACCTACTTAACCGAACCCCCCCCCCCGACTGCACGTAAGGGACAATCTTCTATTAACTCATGGAACACAATTCCATGCGCTCAACACAGAGAGACCAACCTCGTCAATCTCCACACAACATGGAACACAGTTCCACTCAAAACAGAGAGACCTATATCCTGTCCATCTCCTCACAATATGGAACACAATTTCATGAACTCAACACAGAGAGACCAACCTCGTCAATCTCCACACAACATGGAACATAGTTCCACTCAAAACAGAGAGACTATATCTGTCAGTCTCCTTAAAACTTCTCATAGCAAAAACTACCCCCAACTCACCCTGGAGACACCTGCAGACCCAGCCTCAGGCCTCCTCAATATGTGAGCAGACACCACATCACTCACCCTGGAGCCCTCAATCAGCACTCCTCAATATGTGAGCATAGAAAATCGCTAAAACTGCAAAATCACATTACTGCGCGCAACAAAACAGTCAAATGTCCATCACAAAAGACACGCCTACACTCACCTCGGATATCACCTGCCCTCTTACTCAGGTGTCCTCTAATCTGTGAGTGACATGAACTTACCCCGGAGACCAACCAGCTCTCCTCATAACGTAAGCCCATATAATAATCTTACAACTCCGAGAGAAAACCCCTCGTAAGAAACTCCAACATGTGAGTAAATCCCTACTCACCCAAGAGGTAGCTACCCTCCTACATCAAAACTCTTTGTTCCCTCTACTCACCCCGGGATACTTGTCACAAGTCCCTCAATATACGTGAGCCTACAAAATGTCCCTCCACTACAGAGGACCACTCACTCACGCAATCTCTCTCTCTCTTCCACACACACATATATACACTTATACACAAAAAATAACTACAGCTAGGTACACTGCAAACATCATCTGAATAATACAAGCTAAAATAAATGTACACTATGTACATTGTGCAAAACAAAACGAGCTAAATATAATATGTACATCGCCTAAATCAGAACTTACGCACATCTATGTACAACATCTAACAAAATGCCAGATTAATTATTTAAAATCTAAGCGAACCTCTTTCGAATCCGTTATGTACATCTTCAACATACCCTAAACAACATGACGAGGGACACTCGTGTTCCCTAAGTACCCTATGCAAAATACACACAACTCACAACGTATGCGAGAGGAAAACTAAAATTCTATGTACAAAATGCACCTTTTGCAACATAGACCTAATTCTAACAAACAATAAATACTAAACATTTCGTAAACCTAAATCACACTAAGAGGTCGTAGGTTACAATCAATCACACATCACCATAGCTCTCCTCAACACGCCTGACTATGCGAGCGTCTCGACCAATCAGATCTCTCCCGTGAAGTAACAGCAGAACGATTGACGGGCGTCGAACCGCGTACCCCACCATCCAACAGATTATAGTTGCAGTATAGACTTCATGTGGCCATCAAAAAGTCTTAACTTACAAACCCACCTATCCACACAATCTTTCCAAAACAAAAACGTCAACAAATCATCAAACTACGCCCACATATACAGAACACACACACACAAACATTCACTCCTACACCCGTACACACAACTGACTGTGTAATAAGAAGCAATAATGTTTCAGCTTAGAATTCATGTGTACATCACAAAAACTTAACAAAACAATAATTCCATTATTACACGCCTGCTTACAGAAACATTATGTTATCATCGTTATACAATGTCAAAACACAAGCTTCAACAAGCTTATAAACAAGCTACCGTAAACTCCTACACAGCAATTACTTAAAATATCTTTCCCTTGCATAAGGTATTCCTATAATTAAACAATCGCAAAAAACAAAACAAATACAAAGCGCGTTACTCATAAACTTGAACTAATTACGATATTTATTTTGCTTCATACGTGAACGACCAGGCGTTATGTAATTCACACTCAGCACAACATTCACACTAGCAAGCACAAATCCCTGATTTAACAAATTTAAGCATGTCAAAACATCTGAAATGCATTTCCTAACAAGAATAAAGCAATAACATACTATCTTCCAATAAAATAACTGGCCTATCGCACACAAAAAAACTACAAATCTGTATTAAAATCAATTAATATGTGCAATCCACACAAACCGCTACACAGCTATTAACCTTGACCAAACCCATTACTGTCACATCAGCAGTTCACACAACACAACTATTAAATAATAGCATTTACACGAGGTGTGCAAACCTCAAGTTCACTAACCAGCGAGTGACAAACTGTTGACACAGCAATAAGATCGATTAAAACAAATCATATCGACAAAGAATGACAATCCAAATACTAGTACATGCAGTTAACAATATACAATGCGACCTGACTTTTGCCGCATGCGGCATAACACGTATGTAAAAAAAAACTATCCATGCCGATCAAATTTCAAAATGAAATTAAAAATTTAAAAATTTTCAAGTTTCCAAAATATAATTTTGGTTCTTAACTAAAACACAAATAGAAGTTATCACTGTTCACCGTATCACGTTACTGGTACCCTTACAATGATTCAAAATTATCACCAACAAAATTAAACTCAAAATTTTGTAAAACCAAATTTTCCAAAAACAGATTTGTACTTTAAAAAAAAACTATATCCAAGGCACCCTCGTATGCTAACAATACAAGTGACACACTGTTATCTTGCAGGAAATCAAAAATACAGACACACATAATTTTAAACAGAATTTCAAAAAAAAAAAAAATCCAAACATTTCTCAAAACAAAATCAAAATTTCAAAAATGGTCAAATTGCCCAAAACACAGTTTTGTCCATAAAATAAAAGAACAAACCAGCGCCTCCACCATGTAGACAACCGATTATCTTCGTAATTACTTAAAAATCATCACAAATCTCAGCATAGGCCTAAACATTTCTTTAAAAATAAAAATAAAAATCAAAAATTTCCAAAATCACCCAAAACACAGTTTTGGCATAAAGAATACCAACAAGGCGCCTCCACCATGTAGACAATCTGCCGAGTCAGGGTTTACCAAAGGGCTTAACCACTAGAACTAGTACATGGGGTGTAGCAAGGTCCTACCCTTCCCCTGACTCAGAGATTGCTGACCAAGACCGTACTGTGTTTTGAGGAATTCAGGATGAAAGATGAACATGGTTTTACACAGTTAAAAGACGTGTTTCAAACATGAAGAGAATGCCTTGTTTATTATACACATAGAATACTGAAGTCTGAATAAGACTGTGTGTCTGACTAGCGTGGTCTCAAACCCCGGACTCCCAAGTTAATGACTAACAAATAATGACAAGCGTTTCACTTATGTTGCCTGCTTATCAGATTACCTAAAAACTTGTTAGTGGCAACACTGTTCGGTCCTTTATGGTTCTTCTGGTGTCTCTTCTCTCCCGATGTCCAAGGTGTAGGTCCCAAATCCTGGACTCCCGCCGAGGCGGGAGCCTCGGTAGTTCTTCCGTTTCCTAGCTCTGCACAACTTCTTCTTTCTTGTACAATCCCCAGACTGCTCCCTCAATCTCACACTGACCCATCCTTAAATACTTGTCCCAGTGGTGTTTATGTTCTAAATATTCAGTAACGTAACGTTTGTTGTACAACTCAGCGTTCTTGGATAAACAACATGTTTTAACTTTCGTTTCCATAACCCCAAGCTCAGCACAACTATCGAGGTCACACCAAACATTACTGTTTACATCGGTTTCATAACCGTGCAACTATAAACAATAATCCTCTGTATTTGCACCAAATATTCCAAATCTTCCTACCTTCCTTACAATATCAGGAAGACGAATTAAGACATCATGAGGATCTAGAGCGCGTCAACAAGTTCATATATTATTTTTAATTTCTTATATTGGAATTTTTAGTTAGTATTTCCTATTTAGTCTCATTTATGTATTATATTATTTTTTGTTTGCATTATTTCCGTCAATATTTGTTTATGACATGAGACATTATATAGGTTCTATGATAATTACTTAAATAATTTCGCTCAAATGAAAATTAAACTGAATTCTTGATTGAATTGAAATACTTATGAATGAGTAATATCACATTGCGATCGCAAGGCATTCGTGTTAAATGTTTAGTATTTTCCTTATTATTTGGATTTACGGGCGCGTCATCCGCCAGGTCATTATGCGCCACACTATGGGAATATGGGAGGAAAATCCCATTTTAGTCAAAACCAGCCACAAGTGTAGGGGTGTAAAGGGGGGTTGGGTTTCTCACGACGTGGTCGTCAACGTCTACCTCATAGTTCGTGTTTTCATGGTCGCGGTCGTCATTGTCCTATTTATTTTTTATTTTTTATTTTTTGGACTAAGGACGCGTCAACCGTTAGGTCATAATTCACCACTCTAGCCTAAGGGTGGGGGGGGGAGGAGGGGCCCATGCTGGTCAGAACCAGCCACAAGGTAGGGGAGGAAGTGGGGGTTTTCAAATCGCGTTCGTCATCGTTTTTGTCATCTTTCGTGTTGGCATTGTCGTCATCGTCATCGGAGGGTCGTCAAGAGAAGGGGGCAAGGTACCCGACGACGGTTGCTAGAGCTCGCCTCTAGTTTCGGGGAGTAATGTACTACCCTTCATACGAACTGATGTTTGCGAGATGGACTCTTTCTCTTGAATCGCTTTAAACGCTTGGCAGAGCCAGGCTCTGGGTCAATTCTACCACGGGCCCAGACGGGGTGGAGATAAGAGCCACAGCAAAATAAACATGATTTATTCGAATGAATAATGAATTATGTGTTTGATGTAAATCAAACTTTGTTCAATAAATAATTATATTGAATAAGAAATTTAGAAATTTTTTGGCCTTTTCAGATCCAGCCACGGTGAGGGGGAGAAAACTGGTTGTTTAAGCATCAAAGTCGTCATCGCCTTCATGATCGTTCATGTTGTCATGGTCGTCGTCGTCGAAAAGGTCGACAGGGGATGGGGAGGGGTCCCAGACGACGAATGCCAGAGCTCACTTATAGTTTCAGGGAGTACTCCCTTAATTGCCAGCTGATGTTTGCGAGATGGATTTTATCTCTATCCTAGAATTTTACGATTAGCTGAGAGATGATAAATTTCCTCGAACTTGTGTGGTGCAGATTTTAGAATTGGATGTAAAACATTTGAATAAACAATTGCAAACGTTTCGAAAAAAATAACAACAAACAGACGACGACGTGAGAAACTAGGGCGTTTCAACCAGTTAGGTCTTATTGGGCTGCCAGTGATATTGTTACTTAATTTATTTAATAAGCTATTGTGTGTTTGCTTTTTAAATGTTTCAGATTTTATAAATAACAGAAAATGTTTGAGATGATAGTAAATTATATGTTATATTTATTTAAATGATTAATTAATTGTTTTTGATGTGTGTGAAATTTGGTTAATGAAATAACTTCGGATAAGAAATTTAGAAAGTTTGTCACATATGGGCTGCGCCCACATCTGACTTTTTGAAACTAGATCATATGGCTCCGCCCAGTTTGAGTACGAACTGCTTGGGACCAGGGTAGCCACCCATTGAATCTTGTAGCAGGAAGATTAATAATAACACAGTTCTTGATTGTCCGTGATTAACTATGCAATCATTTACCATCCGATACTACAAAAGTAGATATAAAATATGAAATATGGTGTCAGACAGATCAATTGTGAGTTTTGTTAAGTTTATTTGGATAAAGAGCGCGTTAACCGTTAGGTCAAAATGCGCCTCTCTAGTCTATAGGGGATTTGCGCGGAGGTGCTCATCCTGGTCAGAACCAGCAAAGGGTAAACGGGTGGAAATGGGAGGGGTGGTGTCTCACGTCGTGGTCGTCATTGTAAAGTGGGTGGGTTCCCGACAGTAAAAGCCAGAGCTCGCCTCTAGATTTAGGGACGTAAAAAAGTCCCAGGTGAAACTAAGGCGCTTCAACTGGTTAGGTCATATTGCGCGGTTTGCGCCGTCTGTAATATTGTTGTTTGTGAAAAGGAATGTATGGTGTGATTTAATGATGATGATATTGTTTTCTAAGTTTATAAAAGAAAATGATGGTGATGTGAGTTATAGCAAAATAAATATTTACTTGAATAAAAAATGAAATGTATTTGATGTTAATTTTGTATAAAAATATTTTTTGCATTTGTCTTGTTTTGATATCTTGTCAGTTTCTATGTACGATGTGCACGTCCATGGTTTGTAATATTATGACACAAGTCGCTAGACAAGGTCGAGCCAGCGACCTAAGCTTCAAACACCAATGACAAGACCGAACTTCTAGCTGACTTCAGCGCTCACCTGAGATTCACTCTGTGTTTCCTACAACTAAACTTTAACTTTAACGTTTCTACAGATTTTCTCGCATGAGCTTTGAAAGAAAAACTGCTGAAAACACCGATCAATTCAAAAGAGAGCTCAAAATTTGGTCGGCGCAATCTTTGCTGAAAGTCCGTTGGTATCGCCGGTGGATCTCAGTCTGCGCGGAATCAATGGCTGCAGCTTCGCCGGGTGGAAATAGAACTTTATTGAACTTGTAAACGATTGAATTTTAAACATCGGGGAACCACTTTTTAAAACAACTCCTCAAAGTCACTAACATAAACATTTCTTTACAATTATAGCAAAGTTGAATTGGTCAAAGAGATTTGATGCTTCTCAAGCGAGTTTCATAATTTGATCTTTTAAGGTTTTATAATAAATATCAAACAAGGAATAGTTTGGATATTTTTTTTAAGGGCGCGTCAAACGTTAGGTCATAATGAACTACTCAGGCAAGCAACTCAGGCAGCTGTGTGGTTTTGTGAGAAATATAGCCTGCGAGAAAAAAGATAAAATTTTGGTGGTTATTATAAAGTATTTAATTTGATATTTTATTTAATAAAAAGCATTATTTACATACAATTCACACTGATTATTACACACGAATAATTTTTCTTGCATTATTTTGTGCTAACAAAATCTCATAGCTGTCTCCAATAAGTTTTTAAATATAATGCACCCTTATCGAGATTATTATCGTTGTTTATCCTTGTCATAATTAAATCCAACAACGAAGGAAGTTAAAAGTACTTTGACGAGAAACGGCGTCGACTCTAGCAAATATTTTGCTAAAACACTTCTAACTGTGAAGAAACCTCGTGCCGCGAAGAGCCTTGCTGAAGCACAAACTAACACGGCACCTGTCATAGGTTCTGCCACAAGTGCTCCTTGCACAGGGAGGGGAGTGACTCACTGGGCAGTCTGTGAGGGCGGGCGGCAGGTCGTTCCATGGGTGAACAACCCGGGAAGATACAGCACGCCGGCCGAGCACTCGGTTGGCCGGAGGGGGTGGGAACCGATATCAGATGACGACGTGAGAAACTAGGGCGCTTCAACCGGTTAAGTCTTAATGCGCCGCCTGTGATATTGAAAGTTAATGAAATCAGTTTATGCTGTGTTAGATATAAAATTGTTTTCCTAATTTTTAAAGAATTTGTTAAGTTTTTTTTAAATTAAAGGCGCATCAACCGTTAGATAATAATGCGCCGCTCGAGGCTAGGGATGTGGTAATTCACACGCTGGTCAGAACCATCCACGGGTAGAGTGAGGAAAAAGGGAATCTCACGTCGTGATCGTCTTTGTCATTGTTCTTGTTGTCATGGTCATCGACGTAGAAGAGGTCATCAAGAGAAGGGGGAAGGTTCCTAACGACGACTCGCTAGAGCTCGCCTCTAGTTTCAGGAAGTACTCTCCTTATTTCAAGGTAATGTATGCAAGATGGACTTTATCTGTTTCTTCGCCTATAACTATTAGCAGAGCCATGCTCTGGACCAAACTCTATCCCGTGCTCAGACGGGGTATTAATGATGTAGATGATGTGATGATGATTAATAATGTTGCAAAACGTATCAATTAATAGATTCAGGCTATTCGAGACAATAACTTATGACAAAACTTACGACGAGGTGAGAAACTAGGACGCGCCGTGTGTGATATTGAAAGGTAATGAAATGAGTTCGATGATTATGTTGTTATATTAGGTTTAAGGGCTCGTCAACCGTTAGGTCATACTGCGCCTCCTGTGCATGATATTGTGGTTAATGGTTAGTTACTGAAGGGAGGAACGCAAGGAGTGACACGGGGTGACGCGGGGTGGACAGGCCTGTACTGGTCAGAACCAGCCACACGCAAGGGGAGGGCGTGGTGAAGGTGGCCGGGGTCGGGGCTGGGGAGTCTGTGGCTGTGATGACATCAGGCCGGGCGCAGGCAAAGTACAGGGGGCACAGGGAGGGTATGGTGAGGGGAGGTGTCCCCGACGACGATTGCCGGAGCTCGCCTCTAGTTTCGCGTGTGAGTAAACTTGCCGCCACGTTACCGATACGGGCAGGTAGATTCAATCAACACTTCGCCCTCCCGCAGCTTCGAAACACCGTGGTTATTATTTCATGGCTACTCCAGCCTAAGGGATATGGGAGGAGGGGCCCATGCTAGTCATAGAACCAGCCACGGGAAGGGAAAGAAAGGGGGGGGATTCTAAGGTCACGGTCGTCATCCTCTTTGTACTCCGTTCATATGTCATTGTCGTCACCGTCGGGGAAGTCGTCAAGGAGAGGGGCAAGGTCCTCGATGACGATTGCCAGAGCTCGCCTCTATTTTCGGGGAGTAGGCCTAAATACTAACTTTTATAGTAGCTGATGTTTGCGAGTGGGATTTTTTCTCTTGAATCGCATTTTACGATTAACATAGCCATGCTCTGGGCCAATTCTACTCCAAGTTTAGACGGAGGTCAAAACGATTTGAAAACTATTTCAAACCTTTATGTATACATAGTTCTAGTGTTGTGTGTTGACAAGTACAGTGAAGTCTCATGAGTGCCCGATATTGACACTCTACTATATTGAACAGAAATACATTGATTTATTTAATTATTTGTTGTAAATTCTATAATGAACAAGGTTCAACGTTTTCCCTGCGCTTGAATTCGTTCAACGCATGCATAATAAATTGATTTTTTATTCTACCCACACTGTCACAGGAAACCAAGCCAACCCAGCAGGCGCCGTTAGGGTTAGGAAGTCGGGCGGCATCTCACGTCATGATCGCAATCGTCTTCGGCATTGTTCACATCGTCATATTATATCTCCTATGCGCATATTTTATTAGTCCGTCCGTCTGTGTTGGCGCCAAGACTCCCAATGAAAACCGAACATGACCTCAGAATGACTCGCGGTTCTTTGTTCACGATTTCACCAACAAACAGACGTATTTACGACAACCTCTACGACGACGTGAGAAACTAGGGCGCTTCAACTGGTAAGGTCATTTTGCGGCGCCTGTGAAAATGTAAGTTGACGAGATGAGTTAATGGTGTGTTTTGATAATAAGATTGTTTTCTAAGTGTGTATATAACAAAAAAAATGATTATAGTGATAGTGTACCCAAATGAAATTTTTTTTATTAGCATAAAAAAATATGTATGTTTGATGTGAATTACATTTTAATAACTAAATAACTTTGAATTACAATTTTAGAAAGTTTGTCGTCCATATCTTTGATAGAAGTTCTTCGTAATATGATTGTGAGAAATCAAATTGCGTGCGCAAGCATCATATTTGGTTCATTCTGCTAACATCAATGATGTATGGTTAAAGGTACATCACATGTGTGACATCCGTTTTTTTGTTGGTTTATTTGGATTAAGGACGCGTCAGCCGTTAGGTCATAATGCACCACTCTAGCCTACGGTATATGGGGAGGGGGGGGGCCCCATGCTGGTCAGAACCAGCCACGGGTAGGGTGAGGTAAGGGGGGTTTCTCACGTCGCGGTCGTCATCGTCTTTGTCATTGTTCGTTATGTCATTGTCATCGTCGCCGGGGGGTCGTCAAGGGAAGGGGGAAGTTCTCCGACGACGATTAACAGAGCTTGCCTCTATTTTCGGGGAGTAAAATACTACCCTTCATACAAGCTGTTGTTTGCGAGGTGGACTTTATCTCTTCTATCGCCTTTTAAGATTAGCAGAGCCATGCTCTGGGCCAATTCTAACCTGGGCCAAGACGGGAGACAAAACGATTTGAAAACTATTTCAAACCTTCATGTATACGCAGTTATAGTGTTGTGTGTCGACAAGAATAGGGAAGTCTCATGAGTAACCGATATTGACAATCTAGTATATTGAACAAAAAGACATTCATTAATTTTATTCATTGTTGTAAATTCTATAATAAACAAAGTTTTACGTTGTGTGCTGCGCATTGTTTTGAATTAATTCAACGCATGCTAAATAAAACTTATTTATTTATTCTTCCCACTCTGTCGCAGAAGACCAAGCCAACCCTGCAGGCGCCGACACCATCGACGAGCGAACAATGACCAACTAGAGACCGGCATATTTAAGTAGGAAACACCGATCAATCAAGCTGGACACGATTCCACCCGCAGACAGAACCAGAATCAACAAGGCTGATTCTGAACAACATGAGAGTGTATTATGTTCCTCGTTGCTAGGACGGCTCCACAGTCACCGTTCTGCAGATTCTTCTGACTATAGCAGGAATCGAGCCATGGACCTTCTGCTGTGGAAGCAGCACACCATGCACAAAACACTTGAGATAACTTGCGTGAGACACTAGGGCGCTTCAACCAGTTAGGTCATATTGCGCCGCCTGATATATTAGTTAATAAAATGAGTTTATGGTGTGTTTGATGATGCTATTGTTTTCTAAGTTTTATAAAAAAGGGGAATTTTAAATAAGCTTTTTCACCTCCCCCAAAGCTTTTTCCCAAGGTTTGTTTTTTTCCCCTAAAAGGAAATTTTTTGGAAAAAATACGAATTTTAAAAGGGGTTTAAGTTATTTTTCAAGGTGGAAAAGCAATTGTAAAAAAATTGGTTGCCCAACAACAACCTTTTATTTAAAAAAAAATTTTATTTAAAAAAACGCTTGTAAAAACTATTTTTAATTTTATTACAACCTTTATTTTTAAAAAATTTTTAGTGTTTAGTTTTTTTTGTAATTTATTTCCCCTTTTAAAATCCTAAGGGGGTGAAAAAGGAAAAGGCCCCCCTGGAAAAAGAAAGGAAAGAAAAACGTTTTCCCCTAAAAAAAGATTTTTTCAAAAATAAAAAGGGAAAAAAGGGAAAAATTTGGTGGAAAAAAGCGCCTCGTCGCAATTTTTTTCGGTGCCATTTTTTTTCGGCCCCCTTTTTTAAGGTTTTTTTTCCGATTTTTTTTTATTTTTGAATTTCCTGGGTTTTGGGGCCATCTGGTCAGGGGAAAATTTGGGTTCGGCCCCTAAAGGGCCCCTCGGGCCTTGGGTCAGCGTATTTTGGTATAACCGCCATTTTTTTTCCCGCCTTTTTTTGGGTCGCCCTTTTTGGCCGCCATTTTTTTCCCGGCAGTGTTTCCGCCCCCTTTTGCCCGCCTTTTAATTTTCGAGCCGCCATTTTAATTTCCACCGCCATTTTTTTTCCCCGGCCGCATTTTCTTGCCGCCACTTCGATTTTTTTCGCCGCCATTTTGGTCCGCCCGTCAACCCCTTTTGGGTAACCATTTGGGGGCCCCTTTTTTCACGATTTTTTTTTTAACGTATTTTATCGGGATTTTTTCCCAGGGCCATTTTTTTTCGCCTCACTTGGCCTGGGCCCCTTTTTGTTTTTCTATCCCCCCCTTTTTGGGCCCGCGGCTCCCCGAAAAATGGACGAAATGATAATTTTTTTTGTTTTTTTTTTTTATTAATATTCAGGAAAAAAAGGGGGGCCTCCTCAAACATACCCCGGGCCCTTTATTATAGCTCCCGTTAGGTCCTAGAGCCATGAACCAAAAAAGTTTAATTTTATAGCTCAATAAACCAGGCCTCCTCATGACCCCGGCTTTTTTTTTTTTTTTTTTTTTTTTTTTTTTTTTCGCAAAAAAATCATTACCCCCAATTTTGACAAAAGGGGTTAAAAGGGCAGCCAAAGCAATTACCCCGCTATTTAAATCCCCTATCCTTTCTGGGGATCCATAGGGCGTCACTGCCCGCGTTTTTAAAATATCATGTGAGGAGGGTAACCGTAAAAAGTCTAAGTTCTTACCCGCCCTATTTAAATATTATTCTGGGATACATGCTCGGGGTTTTAAAACAACATAAGCTAGCAAAATGCAAATTTTTTAAATTTTCAAAAACGATTTGCATGAAATGCTTCGCGCTGACATTCCATACATGAAAATACAAACTCAGCAAGAAATATTCTTTTCTCTAAATCTCTGCTTTATTTTTGCATAATTGAAATCAGCATTTTTTATTTACCGGAAATAAGAGATTGCATTCATAGACGTTTAAACTTGAATATGTCATCATTCTATAAACATAAAAGTCCGGTGTGAAAAACCCTTGTGGGAAAGGATATGGGAAAATAAAATCATTATACCTATGAAATCTTTTACACTTTTTTTGATAAATCGTTTGAGGTAAACATAAATAGTATAAATTTTTAAAATTTTAAAAAATATATATTATCGTTTTTTATTCTTTGTATTAGTGATTTAATTTTTTTATTTTTTTTTTTTTATTTTTTTTTTTTAAATTTTTAACGTAAAAATTAAATTGAAAGTAAAGTAGAAAAACAAGGTCCTTCATTCTTAGTTAAAACAATTATTATTATTATTATTATTATTATTATCATTATTTTTTTATTATTATTATTATTATTATTATTATTATTTTTATTATTATTATTTTATATTAAGCAATATTCAATAAAAAATAATTGTAGTTATCTATGAACAAACTTTCAAATTGCAATTTTTTTCATTCTTTTACCACGAGCATGTCCACCTAGCTATGGATTCGTTTGTCACGCTTATTTTATTTTATACTGAGTGGTCCACTAGAAAAACATTTATTTAGAAAATTTACTATATTGAATTAAAACTTGGTATAAAAAAAAGTATGGATATTAAAAATTTTCCCCAAAAGGGAAAAATTTAATACTATTGAACTTATAGTAACAACAACGAATTTTTTAAAACAAGGTGAAACATAAAAATATCTTCCTTATAAAAATACATCGTTTTTTCGGGATCCTTCTTTAAAATTATCACGCTCATTTTTTTTAGAAAACACTTCCCAATCCACAAGCTACCACGCTAGCGTTTTTTTAAATGTTTTTATAAAATTTAAAAAAATATTTACACTAATAAATTCATTTACAAAAATTTTTCTTAAACAACCTACTTTGCCAAAAAAATTCAAGTATTCATAAAGAGAATTCAACTAGCCTTTAAAAATCATTTTTTTTAAATAATTCACGCGTAATAAAAATATTTTTGCTTTAAAAATAAATATTTTTACTCCTTCGTCCTTTAATTTTTAAAGGTGTTTACGATTTAAAAGTAATTACTATAAAAAAAATTCGAAATTTTTGTTTTGTTTGAGCGTGAATTTTTGTCATATTTTACAATCAAAAACATTAAAATCAAATAAGAGGATGGGAAATAGATAATCTTTAAGTTACCGGGAAAAATTTGTATCGCGCAAAGTTTTTTTAATTTTTTCCCAAAATAAATTATGTTTTGTTATTGTAAAAATTAAATACTTTTTATCACGTTTTCTCACTTGAATCGAAAAAGTTTTTTATTTACAGTCGTTTTTTGTCATTAGCTTGTAAAGGGGGTTATAAGCCAACAATTTAAAAATAAATCATAATTTGCACAGCTAAAAATGATAAATAGTTTTGGGTACATTAGGAAAACGGATGTTTTAAATAAATAACTTTGGGTAATTTCTTTAAATGTGGCTCGTATTTTTTAACAATTCAAGATATTTTTTGTAGCTTACTATCCTCTGGGATGTTTATTTTAAAGGCAAACTTTTGTACCATCAGTTATATAAGTTTATAAAAACATTTGCTTTTCGTTTTGTATTCTTCATTAAAACTATTTTTTCTTACAAAAATATATTACAAATACTTCCCCACTATGTGAAAAAAAAAAGTTTTTTTTTCTCAAACGCATTTAATAATAATCGAAGATGTAAATAGTAACTATTTTCAGTTTTAAAGCAGATCCCAAATCAATAAATTAGTAGAGTTAAAAAATCGCTATTAAACATTAACATTCTTTCTAAATAATTTAAATACCGACTGTTTCATCTACTATAAATTTTTTTAAAAGTAATTCCCCCCACGTTTAATTACAAAAAACAACTCCCACGTAAATTATATTTTAACTTTTATCAAATTAAATAAAAGAATCTCTTTAAATAAAATACTTTGTTAGATATTTTTACTGCAATAACTACTTTTCAATACTAAATTCTATAAATTTTTTATGTTAAAATGAAATTTTTACATACTCTTCAACATTTCGAAACAATGTAACATTTTTTTGAAAATTATTCTAAACCATTCCATAACTACAGGGTTTTTATTTTTAAAATTGAGTAAAGCTACATGTACAAGTTTCAAAATTTTTATTTTGAAGATAAAATATGAAGACTACTTAGCTATCAATTCTTGATCGTTCCCTCTTTTTAGTAATATTCACTTGATTGCTTAAAAAAAAAAGTTTTGCTTGTTTAATACTTTTCACCACGTTCGAAAATAAATCTATTGTCTTTTCTCAAAAGTGTCTGACTCAAAAAAAATAAAACCAAACCACTCCGAAAAATCTAGAATTATAGTTTTCTTCATAAAACATCTCAAGTAAAATTTTATTAAAACATATAGTTACACGCAATTTTCATTTCCGATGTTTATTCGCGAAAAAATAAATTATTTTGTTCAAATGTTTTTTCGAGAGTACTCTTTGACATAAAATAATATTCTGAACCTGAAATTTAATTCGCACAAAACACTCTCAATTTTTATATTTAAAAAATATCCCCGTATCGGAAAAATTACTAAATGTCCCAACCCCTAATTTAATTTTTCCACTAACCTTCTCGTTTTTAAAATATTTTTTATATTTCCGTGTTTTTTTATGCATTGAAAATAACACTTTTTTTAAATTATTTTAGGGGGGGGGTAACCCTAAATAGCTTCTTTCTTGGGAAAAGGAAAATTTTTGATTCTATAATCTCATTTATTTATTCCACCCATTCAAGATGTTCAAACAAACCCGGTTTTTTCCTAGGCCCTGATATTGACAAAGGTGAAAAAAATAAAATTCAGTATTTACCAGTTTATTTCCATATTCGATAGAAAGAACCCTTTTTAAAGTGTTTAGTTCTTTTTTCACTCAAATTTAAAAAAATAAAATATTTTTTTTAAAAAATTAGTACTTTTTAAAAAAGTTTTCTCACTTTAAGAAAATAAAAAAAAAACCCAGATCAAATATTCCATTTCGGGTTCGGAGTGAGCTCAAACCCAAAATTAGAGAATTTTTGTTTTTACAGATAATTGGATCTTTTTGATCTTTTTTTTCTCAGATAGTTTTAAAGAAAAATTATAACTTACCTTACCCTAGAAAAATATGATAAATTGATGCTTTCGAGAGCTTTTATGCCATGAAAAAATAAATTATACTAAAATTTAAAAATTAAAATTTCTAAAAATCAACAATGATAGCACTGGAAATAAAAAAAAAGAAAATATTTTTACACCATCATTAACTTTTTTTTTCCAAAATAAAAAAGAAAGGGAAAAAAAAGGAATCCACTATACAATAAACAATTAGAAAAAATATGGGTTCATAAAATTTAATTTAAAAACTGTTAAACAAATTTTAGGATTTTAAACAAATCATCCCGTTCTTATTTCGTCAAGTAAAAAAAATATTATAAAAGCTTTTAAAAAAGGAGCAATCACGTCTGTAGCATCGTCACGATTAGTTTACAGATTTCTACACCAATCAATCTACAAAAGGGGGTATGTCTATGCTTTTTTAAAATAAATTTTAAATTTTAAAAAGGGACACTTTACTTTGTCTTTGTATATTAAAAAGAAATAAAAAAAATTACACTATTAGTTGTATCAACTTCAAGTTTGGTGAAATTTTTTGGTAAACTTTACGTTTAAAAGATATTTATTTACATTTTACTACTTCGAAAGCGATAAACACACATCACAGGGAAAGAAGATGTGATTATTTACTTATTTAAATTTGGCCCTTTTCCCCGGAAAGTGTTTAATCTTTTAAAAAAAAATAAAAAACGGAGGACTTTTTTTTTTTTTTTTTCCTTTTCGAAAACAACCTTGTAGCTGTACCTCTAAACTGCAAATAAAAGGTGAGCAATAAAATTTTTTTAAAAAGTGGCTTTTTAAATTTTGATCTATAAAAGTTTAAAAAATTTATTATTTTAAATTCAAAGTTTATTCTTTTTTTTAAATAATCTTGTTTTAAAACGTTTTGTAATCTAAACAAAAATTAGGTCTTTCTTTAACAATGTCTAAACTGTCATAACCACTTTGACTATTAAAAGCTCTTACAAAGTGAAACCTTCCCGATTGCATTGTTAAAAACCATGATAAATTCTCACCCACTGTATTACAGACTGTGTTTCTTTATAATTTTTGCAGGTGGTATTCAAATTTTTTAAAATTAGTATCCTAAAATAAAAAGTTAAAGTTTATAAAATTTACTTTCAAAAATAGTTCTGAAAAAAAATCTGTCATTTAAAAAAAAATATGGGAAATCCCCTTTGAAATTGTAACATTTTGTACATATCACCTTTTTTAGGGTTAAATGAGAAAAATTTTAAATTTTATAAATGAAATGATGAAAATCGCGAGGTTTTGACAAAAAAATTTGACACAAGGATATTGTTAAGGAATCGTACTCTTTTAAACAAAATTTTCAAAAATATACTTGACGAAAACCTAAAATACTTAAAAAGGGGTAAAACGTTTTTTTTGACTTTTCAATGTTCCACAAAAACCGGGAAACAAGTTGAAACACTTATTTTGATTACTGAGCCCTCATTAATATCAAGTAAAACTGAGGATTTTAAAACCCACCTCTTCTTTGAATAGCAATTTTTAAAACAAAATAACTTCGGGGAAAGCATCAAGTGGTAATTAAATGTAGATGAGATCTCATAAAAAAAAAATGATTAAATTTAAAAAGAAATTTGATTCACTTTGGGAAAATAAAAGCATTATTTTTGATAATATGAATTAGGATGATAGGGGTATAATGTGTAATACTTATTTTTTTATTTCTATCCTATCATTTAAAAAAAACAGATTAAAAAGGAAACGAAATAATAAATATTTGAAAAAATATTACAAAACAATGCATTAAAACAAACAATTTTTAACAAATTAAAAAAGATTTTAAATGCATTAATTAATAATTCAAATTTAAAAAAATGGTGGGGGATAAAAGAAAAAAAAAAAAAAAAAAAAGAAAGAAAAGAAAAGAAAAAAAAAAGAAAGAAAAGAAAAAAGAAAAGGAAAGGAAAGGAAGGAAAAGGGAAAAAGGAAGGAAAAGGAAAAAAAGGAAAAAAAGGGAAAGGGAAAAGGAAAAGAAAGAAAGGAAATGAAGGAAAGGAAAGGGAAAGAAAAAAAAAAGAAAAGAAAATTCACGATGGTGTATTTTAAAAAACTGGCTCGATCATATAGAATTTATAATTATTATTATTTTTATATTATTACATATTTATAGAAGAAAATGTTTGATTGATTACTGGGATCCATAAATTTGTGTATGTGAAAAATCGTCGGGGAAAAAAAAATGATATTTTTTTAAAACTTTGTTAATGTCTCCTCTTTTTTCTTTTGTCAATTTGCCCAAGTATCCCTTTAAAAACTTTTTCTTTCACAACTTTAAAAGCTAGAAATTCTTTCTAAAATTTACTAAAATAAAATAATGAAAACCACTTGCATTTTTTTTTTTTTTTAAATTTGAAATTCTAATCATTTGGGGTCTCAGTTTTGTAAATTACCTCACATCACTAACACACACACCACCCTCTAAACTAAAATTTTTAATTTAATTTAAAAAGAAGGAAAATTCGCGGTCGGTGGTTTCTTCGGAAAGTTTGATAACTCCCTGAATGATGTTAAAGAGTTATGGTAAACCTTAATTCGTTTGAGTGGGGGCGTCTAATACGGGTTTTCTTTTTCTTTTAAAAATGTTTTTTTCCCATCTTCTTTATTTACTTTTTCTTTACTTTACTTTTTAAACCTTTTACCTTACCTTTTACTTTTCCTACCTTACCTTACCTTCCTTACCTTACCTACCTTACCCTTAAATTACCTTTCCTTACCTTACCTTCCTTACCTTACCACCCTTTCCTACCTTACCTTACCTTTCCTTACCTTACTTTCCTTCCTTTCCTTTTTCTTACCTTCCTTACCCTTTACCTTCCTTACCTTTCCTTACCCTTTCCTTACCTTACCTTTCCTTACCTTACCTTACCCCACCTTACCTTTCCTTACTTTTTCCTTACCTTACTTACCTTTTCCTTACCCTTCTTTTTTCTTTTTTTTTCTTCTTTTTTTTTTTTCCTTTTTCTTTTTTTTCTTTTTTCCCCTTTTTTTTTTTTTTTCCTTTTTTTTTCCTTACTTTTCTTTTCTTTTCTTACTTTTTTTACTTTTCTTTTCATTACTTTTCTTTTCTTTTTCTTTTCTTACTTTTCTTTTCTTTTCTTTTCTTTTCTTTTCTTTCTTACTTTACTTTTCTTTACTTTACTTTTCTTTTCTTTTCTTTTCTTTTCTTTCTTTTCTTTCTTTTTTCTTTTTTTCCCCACACTTTTTTAAAAAATTTAATTTTAATTTAACTTTAATTTCTTTTTTTTTTAAAAATTTTTTTTACTTTTTTTTAATTTACTTTTTCTTTTTTTTTTCTTTTCCCCTTTTCTTTTTTTTTTCTTTTCTTCCTTTTTTCCCCTTTCCCTTTTTTTTCCTTTTTTTTACCTTTCTTTTTTTTTTCTTTTTTTTTTTTCCTTTTTTTATTTTTTTTTAAATTTTTCCCCCCATTTTTTAAATTTTTTTTTTTAATTGCAAATTTTAAAATTTTTTTTAAAATTAAATTTTTTTTTAATCAAAGTGTTGTAAAAATTACTTTCAAATATTTATTTTTCTTTTCAATTTTTTTAACTTTTTTAAAAAAGATTTATAACAATTTTTTTTAAATAAAAATTTTAAAAATTTATACCCCGCTTAAATAAAACCCTTTAAAATATGCTTTTTATTTTTTCAATGAATCAATTTACTTTTTTTAAAAAACTTTTTTTATCTTTGGGTTCATTAAAATTTTAAAAAACCAACTTTTGAAAAAAACGTTCCAAGTTATTTTGAAAATTGTATTTAAAGAAAGTAAATTTTTTTTAATTTTTTCTAATTTTAAAATGATTTTTAAAAAGAGCCCCCTTTTTGTTTCAAAGAAGTAAAGGTTTTTTCAAAAGTTAGCCCCGGGTTTTTTTTTTTGTGTAAAAATTGGGGAAGGGCCAAAAAATAAGTTTTTTCCCCTTTTATGTTTTTATCCCTTTCAAGTAAAAAATTTTTAAAAAAATTTTTTAAAAATAAAAATTTCCTTCCCAACAAATTTTCCTTTAGGTAATTTTTTTTTTTTTAATTCGCAATAAATTTCCTTTTAAAATTAATTTTTTCAATAAACCCCGTAAAGGTGTAGAAAACAGTAAAAATTACATTCCGGGATTCTATTTTTTCCTTTTTAATACAATTTTTTTTTTCGAAAATTTTTTTTTTAAAATTTAAAATTTTTTAACTTTAAATTTTAAAATTTAGAACCCAATTTTTTAAAATTTAATACCTTTTTTTCAAATATTTTATTTTGGGAAAAACGTAATATGGTGAAAAAATTTTCTTTTTTTAACCCTGCATCATTTCAATTTTTTTAAAGGAAATTTTTAATTTTTGTAAGTTTATTTTTTTCATGGAAAGTTAAAGAAAGATAATTTTTTCGGGGTTGGAATTAAATTTTCTTTCTTTAAAAAAAACCCAAAAAAAACTTATTTAAAAAAAAATTTTTAATTTGTAATTCCGAATAAATAATATTTATTTATTTTTTTATTTCAAAAAAAACATTTTAAACCCACTTTTTTAAAAAAAATTTTATTTTTTTTTTTGAGTAAAAAATTAAAAACTTTAAAAAAAAGGGGTTTTTTTTCGAAATGGATAAATTTAAAAAACTGTTTTTTATTTTTAAATAAGTTGAAAAACTTTGGAAATCAATTTAAAAAATTAAATAAGGGAAAATCAAAATTCCTTTTCAAAAAAAGGATTTGGGGTTCCCCCCCCCAAAGTAATTTAAATAAATGTTTTTAACTAAATACCAAAAATTAAAAAATATTTTAAAAACAAAGGTTTTTTTTTTTTTAAAATTAAAAAAAGTTGGGCTTTGTTTAATTTTTAAATATTTATTTTACAATAAAAATTTGAGATGTTTTTTTTTAACTTAAATTTCGTGCAACTAATTTTTTTGTAAAAGGGTACTTTTAAAAAACTTTTAAAAAAAATTTATTTTATTGCGTAAAACAAAAAAAAACGGTAATTTGTTTTAAATCTTAATTTGTTTAAAAATTAAATTTAATTTTTTTGACCTTTGGTTTTTTTTTTTGTAAATGACCTTTTGAATAACAAATAGAAAAAATTTTGGGGTGGTGTAAAATATTAAAAAAAAACCTTTTTTTTAAAATCAAATGTATCAATTGGGCTAGAAATTTTAGGGAATGTTTATTTTATTTAAATAAATGTTTTTTGAAAATTTTCATGCTTTTTTAATTTTAAAAAGAAAAACTTTTTAAAGGGGTTAGAATAATTTTTTAAAAAAATTAATTCTTAGAAAAGGGGAAATATTAAAAAATACAATTTTCCCTTTAAAACAAAATTCTTTATTTTGTTAGAGTAAAAAAAACAACAAATGAAATTTAAATGGTTTTTTTTTAAATTTCTTAAAAAAAAAACATTGGTTTTTAAAAACGTTAATTTTTTAAAAAATATGTAATTTTTTTTTAAATTTTTTTAAAAAGAATTAAACATTTTTTTAAAAAAAATGTTTTTTATCGTTTTAACTAAATGTAAAAAGATTATTTTTATCCTTTTTATTAAAGATTTTAGAAAAAAAAAATTTTTTTTACATTTGATGGGTAATAAATTTTGTAAAAAATAAAATTCTTCAAAAAGAAGCAAAAATTTTTTATAAATTTTAATAATTGGAAAAAATGTTTATTAAAATAAAATCCAGGGAAGTATTAAAAAATTATTTTTTTAAAAAAACGAAAGGTGAAAAAATAAAATTAATTTAAAAAAATTTTGTAATTTCCATAGTATTTTTTTTTTACTTATAATTAGATTTTTTTTGGACTTTAAATTTTTTAATGTAAGCAAAAAATATTAAAAAAAATTTTCGTCATAGAAAAATTAAAAATTTTAATTTTCAAAAATATTTAATTTTTTTTTTGGGAAAAAAAAAAAACATTTCGGATAAAATTTGGTAACTTAAAGTTTTCATTTTAAAAATTTCTTAGATTTTTGTTTATGAGAAAAAATAATTTTATTTAAAAAAAAAATTTTGTTTTTTTTATTTTTTTAAATCAAAACATTTTTAATGACAATAGAAAAAAATTTTTTTTGCCTTTTTAAGGGGAAATTTTAAAAAAAAAAACATTTTTTTTTTTTAGAATCGTATTTTTTTTTAAAGAGTTGTTTAAGAAAAAATTGGTAAAGTATCTTCTATTTTATTTTTAAAAATTTTTAATTTTAAAAAAACGTACTGGGGGCTTTATTAATTTTTAAAAAAAAAAAACGTGTAAAATTTTGAAAAGGGTTTGAAAGAATATTTTTAAAAAGGGAAAGTAAATTGTTTTTCGTTTTTAAAAATTGTTTTTTTACTTAACAAATATTTTTAAAATTTTGTTTGGGGAAAATTTTTAAAATTCCCTAAATTTTTTTAACAAATTTTTTTAAAATTTTAAAATAAATTTTTAAAATTACCTCGATAAAAGTAAAATAATATAAAAGAATTGTGTGGGAAATTCGGGTGAATAAATAATTCAATTTTGAAAGTATTGTCTGTAATAACTTTTTTTTTTGAATTTTTTAATTTAATAAAAATTTTAATTAAAAAAAAATAAAATAATTAAAAAAATTTTAAAATTTTTAAAAATAAAATAATAATAAAATAATAATTAATAAAAATTTTTTTTTAACATAAAAAAAACCTTTTTTTCTACTTTTTTTAATTTTTTTTATTTAAAAAAAAAATTAAAAAAAAAAAAAAAAAATTACAATAAAACAAAAAAAAAACAAAATTTTTATAAAATTAACAATTTTAACAATGTTTCCTAAAATTTTTTTAAAAAAAGGAAAATGTATTTGCAAATTTTTAAATTTTTTAAAAAATATTCACACATTTTGTGAAGAATAACCAAGTTTAAAATTTCTTAAACATCCTTTTTCCTAAAAATAAAAGCCTTTTATTATTTTATTGCAGATTTTATGGAAAAAAAAAATTTTTTGTTTTTACTTATAAAAGTTTCAGCAAATTTCATAAAAAAGTTTGAAATTTTAAAAATTTTTCATTTTTTAGTTTTTTGGAAACCCGGGGAATTTTATTCAAAAATTTTTAAATACTAAAATTATTTTTTAAATTACCCCCCTTTTACATTATATTTGAAAAAATTATGGGGCCCCATTATCCTCTTATTGGGGTTTAATGGGGTTAAATTAACTTTTTACGGGTTCCCCCCTCCCAAAAAAAACCCCAAAATTGGGGAAAATTTATTTAAATAGGGGGAATTCTTTTCGTTTAACCCTTTAAAATTTAAAAAACGGGATGAGGGAATTTTTTTAAGGGCCCAAAAAATAATTTTTTAATACTTCGGAATAAAAATTAAAAAAGTTTAAAGGGTTTTAATTCCTTTTATGAACGTTTTTATTGAAGTATTGTTCAAAAAATTTGGTTCTTTTCTCTCACCCAAAAGGGGGGATAAAAACCCGGGGGTTTTTATTACCCCCAAAAACGTGATTTTTCCTTTTTATTAAAAGGTTTCTTAAAAAAATTATCGTGAAAAAAAATTTAAAAAAATGGTACTGACCCGGTTTAAACCCCGAATGGGGATTTAAAATTAAAAGGGGCGGGGCCGGGAAAAAAACGGGAAAATAAAATCTAGATTAAAAATTTCCCCTTTGGGAAAAAAAACTTTTTCAACAAAATCCCCAAATGGGGGTTACCCAAAAAAGGTTTAAAAAAGGGGGGGGACCAAAAACGTAAAAAAATGGCGGCCAAGATCCTAGCTAAAAAAGGGCCCGTCGGGTAAAAGGGGGAAAAAAATTGGGGAAATTAAAAAGGGGGCAAAATCACGAAATAAATGGGGGCCAAAAAAAAAAAAAAAAAATAAAAAATAAAAAAAATCCCAAAATCTTACAAAATATAATAATATTATTAATCCTTTTAAAACCAAAATTTTTTTTAGAAAAGGGAAGGGGAAAGGTGGGGGGGTTTCACTTTACTTTTTTTGTAATTCTCGTATTTTTATTTAATTCAAAAATTTAAATAGCAAAGGTCCCCTTTTCGGGGGTAATTACTATCATCTTATTATTTAAAAGGATTTTCATTAAAAGTTTTACGATTAACAAAAAGTTGGGAATTTTGCCCCCAAGGGGGGAAGATTTATCTATCCTTTCCAAAAAGGGAAAAATTTACCCCTTCATTAAAAAAAATGGGAAAACCAATTCGTTTTAAAAAAAATTTGTTATGAAATATAAATTTATTTGGGGGGGAAAGGGGATTTCCCTATCAAATTGGCCCTTTTTAAAACGTTTGGCGTTTTATTTTAAATGAAAATGCAGAAGGTTTTGCAAAAAATTTCGTTTAAAATTTTAAAAAAAATTTTTTTATTTTTTTCCCCCAAAAAAAAAAATGTTGTTTAAAAAAACCCGAACGGGGCCCCAATTATTTTAGCCCTTTAAGACTTGGCCTGGGGCCCCGGTTTCCCCTCTCCCCAAAAAAATTTGATATTTTAAAAACCGCAGTTAAAAGCAAGGATCCCCGATTTTTTTTAAAGTTATTTTAAATCGCCGGGGTTAAATTTAGAAAATTTTGCGGTTCTCTGATTTTTGAAAACGCGCAGTAGCAAAGAAACCAGAAAGAAGGTTTTTAATGGGAACTGGTCGCTGCCCTCTTTAATGGGGGAAAAAGCGGTTTCATGAAAGGGGGGCCAAGTTTATCCGGGAACTCCCTTTTTCCCCCATAACCCAATTTTATAACCCTATGGGGAATGAACCACTAACAAGCCATAAAATTTTTAAAAACCTTTGGGTTTCCCATTAAAATTGTTTAAAACAACTTTCAAAAGTATCAAAATTAACAAAATTCGTGAAAAAAAATTCTGTTTTTTTCCCAAACCCCTAAAAAGGGGGGTAAAAAAAAAAAAGTTTGGGAAAAGGGGATTTGAAAACCCCAAACCCCCCGTCTACTTTTTCCCTGGGGCCTTTAGCCCGGGTAATTGGACGTTAAAAAAATCTATGAATTTTAAAAAAAATTTTTATTTTTTGAGGTTTAAACCAAGGGGCCAAAGGATTTTGAATTCGAGGGACCGGGGGGGAAAACAGCCCAATCTGGTTCAGCGGTTCGGCTATTTTCAACGTACAGACAGACAGACAGACAGACAGACAGACAGACAGAATCACAGAATGAGGGCCGTTTGAGTTGAATGTAGACACTCGGTCGCTCCGCTCCCACGTTTAAAAATACTAGAAAAACGTCAAAGTCGTTGTTAAACGAGTGAGTGAACCAAGTGTTGAGTACCCGGGAACATCCTCTTTCCTCCCCTATACCTAAGGCTGGATCTAGCCCAGTATGGGGAATTATACCGGGTACTCAACACATGACTCACTCACTCGTTTAACAACGACTTTGCGTTTCCCTAGTTTAAATTGAACTTTCAAAATGCGAATCGTGTTCAAAACGTATTAGCGTGAAACATTAACAAATTTCCAATATAAAACAAAATCACCTAATTTTTATTTCCCATTTAACACCCCTCAAAAATAATATGTGGGTCTAAAAATATAAAAAAGTTCTACCCAAGGGGTATCGAACCCCAACCCTTCGTGCGGTAGGCTACAATATGCTTACCAATAGGCCATTCAAGCCACGTAATTGTCGTCCCGCTAGCTGCTACCACTAAACAAATGCTTTCGATATTTAAAAAACCACATTTTTATTTATTGTGGGATTAAATCGCAATGGATCTAGCTGATTTTGTTAGCAGTTCTCAATAAACTCGTACCGGATGTCTGTTTAAAATTTCAGCCCAATCTGTTCAGCGGTTCGGCTGATTTTCGACGTACAGACAGACAGACAGACAGAATCACAGAATGAGAGCCGCGTTCGAGTTGAATGGAGACACTCGGTCGCTCCGCTCCCTCGTTAAAAACCGTATTAAGAGTCTATCCGGGTCCATTAACTTGGCTCAACCACCAATGAATTTTGCACACTTTTTGCACAATTTTGCTCAACCAATGTCGATTTTTGCACAAGCAACACAAAAAACTAACGATAACTTCATTTTGGCTGAGCCAAGTTAATGGTTTTCGTAATATAACGAATTACATGTGCAAACTTAAACTTTTTTTGCACACTTTTTGCACAATTTTGCACAACCAAATTCGATTTTGCACAAGCAACACAAAAAACTTACGGCAACTTCATTTTGGCTTTTAAAACTAACCAACCAACAACAAAAAACAAACAACAAAAAAATTCCCAACCGCTGGAGACACCAGGATCAACAATGCCAGTAACAGAGAGAAACCGAGCCAACCCTGTCGACGCTGCCGCAACCGACCAGCGAGTATTGTCCACAGTTAGGTATTTCAATTAGGAAACACCGACCCAACTTGTTGGACACGATTCCAACACCGGGCGACTCCAGGATCAACAAGGCTAACAACAGAGAGAATGGATTTAGATTATGATAGTGACTTACTGTATTATCTTTGATGTACAACATAGATTTTATAATTAGTTACGGACTAAACAACTCTATAATTACATAATTGAAATTCGAGAAGATGAGCGGTGATATGGATGCAGGACAACAAGCCAACAACAACAACAAGCCATTTAGAACCCCGTGAGAAACTAGGGCGCTTCAACAGAATGTGTCATATTGCGCCGCATGTGATATTGATAGTGAATAAATTGATCGAGTTTCTTGATTGTTGACGATGAAATATTATTGTTTTCTAAGATTCTAACATAAAATGATATAATTATTGGCTTTTTTTATAAACGGCGCATCAACAGTTCGTTCACAATGCGCCACTCTAGCCTTGGGATTGGCGAGGAAAGTGGGCTTTACATCGCGGTCGTCATCGTCTTAGTCATTGTTTGTGTTGTCATCTTCGTTGTCGTCCGGGAGGTCGTCAAGGGGATTTGGAGGGATCCCCGACGACGACTGCCAAAGTTCGCCATTAGATTTTCATTTTATTTTAAATAATTAAGCGAGCGAAGCGAGCGTTTCCATTTGACTCTGCCGGAAAAATTAGTCACTGGTTTTGTTTTTTTTTTGTTTTTTTTGTTTTTTTTTGTTTGTTTGTATGTCTCGCCATAACGTTCGAACGGAGGCTCGGATCGAGTTGAAATTTTGACCATCCGCAAGCTTCGTTCTCGATTGAATGCCATTAGTTTTGTGGCAAAAATCGTTCAAAAAGTTAAAAA